>CM034152.1:446494688-446641363 GCA_019776745.2 Taxus chinensis | reverse complement strand
ACTTTGTTTTTTCTTAATTTGTTTTGTTGAGTTTGCATTTTTTGAGTCTTCCTCATAGGTATAAAAGAGGTGAAGTGCTATCAAAATTGGAATTGATGGGAAAATTTCAAGATTTCTCCATGTTTTCATTTGTAGAGCTTTCTTTTTCAAAATTCTGCATGCTAGTTTTGTCAATTTCTTGAAAATCTTAAATTCTTGAGCATGTAGGTTAGTGTTTGATAGTGCCAAGTCTTCTATTTACATCTTAATGTGGTGGGTTTCTTTCAAAATTGAATCTTGGTGAGAAAATTTAAAGATTTCATCATGTTTTCATTTTTAGAGCTTACTTTTTCAACATTCTACATGTTAGTTTTGTCAATTTCTTGAAAATGTTAAGTTTTTGGTCATGAATGTTAATGTTTGATAGTGTTGATTATTCTATTCATATATTAATGTGATTGGTTGTTGTCAAAATTGAATCTTGGTTGGAAAAATTTGACCATTTTACAAATTAAGGGACGCTTTTTTTCTACATTTTTTGAGTGCATGTCAAGTGCATACCCATGAGCATAAGAGCATATGCATAACCCATCTTCCGAAGGCCATACATTTTGCTCCCGAACTCGAAATCAATCCATTTTTTTGAGTTGGAAAGGTATTGAAGTTAACTATGCAATGAAGATATAAATTTGGGATTTATGCTTACAAAAATTATAGGTTCTCCTTTTATTTTAAAACTGGTCATTTTCTAACATGTCTAATATTTTGATGAATGTTGTATTTACATGCTTTATTTGATTTAGAAAAAAGCATGTGTATGATCTTCTCTTGCAAATTTTGGTGATCTTGAGAATAAAAAACAAATTTAATCTCTATCTTTTTAACATTTGGATTAAACTTGGAAATTTGATTATTCATTTCGCTTAAGGGAATGAACCTTTTACCAAGTATTTTTCAATGATCCTTTGATTTGAAGTTTTCCATTTATATATAGTTGGGATAAATTTTGTGTATGATCTTCTCTTACACCTTAGGGTGATCTTGAGAATTAAAAGAAACTTTAGTCTTCATTTTATAACATTTGGTAAATTGGAAACTTCATCTTTCATTTTTGGTTTAAGGGAATAGACATTTATCAAGATTTTTGTATGGTTCATTGATTACAAAGTTTTTATTTACTTTTAAGTTGGATTATTTGTTGTGTATGATCTTCTATTTCATCCTTGGATGATCTTGAGATTCAAAAGCAACTCTTAATCCTCTTTTAAATAATGTAAATTTCTTGGAGAACTACCAATGCTTGAGTGGAGGACCTAAAAATGCTTGTCAAAGAAAGGAGTTTGAAACAAACTTTTATAACCAAACTTGTGTTATAGATTACAAAATAATGAATGACTAAACCACATTAAGTCTGAAAGATAAAAAAACATACCACATTCAAAACACTTGATTTGTAGGTTCAGATAAGGGTACGCCCCATCCACTTAAAACTAAGAAATAAACCCTTTGGCATAAGCCTTAAGCTACAACAATGGGGGTGGTCCTAGGAACCCCAAAGTAGTCCACGCAAGAGGGGACCTTGTGGATAAAATGGGAAGTGCTCCACAAAACCTACTTGACTAGTATTACCATTTGTGAGATTTAGCATCACAGTTATCTGTATCGCGACCCCAATGAGAGTACACAATAGATACATTTATTTCCCATTGTGCTTGAAGAGGGTAAAGTAAAGATGAGATACTCTAAGAATTAATCAGTGTGACTTTTCTTGACAAATTGAGCTCGCTTCTAAATAACTTGTGAAACCTAGTTGAGTGAACCACCTAGGAAGCTATCTTTGACTAGGAGCCAACTTGGACCATATCAAAACTAAATTTGAGTTAAGAGCTATTATTCATCATGAAAAATGTGAAGTGTTACTTTTTCTTAGTTTTTCACTTGCCATAAGGTGAGGTGAAACTCTAACAAAGTGAGACCAACATTTTTCAAACACCAATTGATCTACTTCCTTCACTTTCTTTTGACATTTTTTAATAAGAAAAAGATTGATTACCCTTGTGTTTCTAATTGATTTTATTTTCTATTTTTGTGTCCGTTTACACTCATCCATGTTTACGGATGAGTTGTTAAATGTCTAAAGTGTGTGGAGACATTCGTATATCATTGGTATCCTTTTTTATCTTAATACCCAAGTCAAGATCGTCATTGTAGTTAGGCTTGGTTCATCACTTTGATTCTCCTTTGAAAAATTATCTTTTTTATATCGTGTCACTACAATTTTAATATTTACATCTTGTTTGTTGTAAACTTGACCTAAATATCTATATTATGATGTTACACTATATACACTTTAACAATTCCTAAGTATACTCTAGCTATTGTTTGATTCCAATTACTACCTCAATTTTGAAAAGTGTTGGTGTTATCACTTGTGTGTCTTATATCAATATCATCTTGATATCAAAACCTTAATTTCTAGAAAAGTTTGGTTAACATATCTTGGTGACATTTTTGTGTCACTCACAATTGTAACTGAATCTCTTTGGAATATAGGTCTTGATTGGATTTGGGCATGCTTTTATTATACTTTATTGGGAGATCGTGTTAACTCCTTCTTATTACTTAAGCCTTGTTAATTTCTTTGAACTCAACATAAGTAGTGATATTTTGTTAATAACCTTAAAACATTAACTACCTTTGCGTAAATAGACTTAGGAAGTATATCATTTGATTGATTGGTCTAGAACTAAGCATTGTGTGATTGTATCTTGTTTCTCGCTATTGAATTATTCATTTAGAGAAATCACTTTGTCACATTGATACTTTAACATTCATTATGATTCTTGACATTATTTTTTTGTTTCACTTAGGCTTGATCAATATCTTTTGATAAATTTCAAAACACCTTAGTGAAACTCTCATACATCATGGCCCCTAAAACAAGATTAAGAATCAAAAAGTAGGCATTGGAAGTGAGACAAACAAAAACTTAGGAAACTTCAAAAGGATAAGGGTCAAATCCCTTTATTGGCCATGATCTTGGGCCTTTATTCTTTGTAGAAAAATAAGTAGAGGAGATGTTTGATCATAGTGGTGATGAACTAGAGTCACCACATGTGGAATTTGACTTTGACCTCACCTTGTTAAATGAATTCCTTTATGAAAACAAATATCAGATGCTAGCATGAGTGGATGAATTAGGACCTAGAATGCCTATAGAGCATGAGACAATACCACCCACAAATGAGGCTAATGAGGGGGAAAGACCTCTCATTAACATGGATGATATCCTAAAACATGGCCACGCTTCCATGTCCAATGTAGGAAATGATAATGTGGTGGGTTAAAAAATTCCCTTCATCAAGATACCATGTAAAGTTAGAATAGAACATGAGAATGTAGAACAACCTCCATGCGGTGAAGGAGAAAAAGAAGAACCTCTTGAGGGACAAGTCACTATCCAACAACAAATACAAAACCTAGTCAACAATTAGTGTCTCTCACATCTCACGTACAAAAGGAAATGAACAAGAATGTGCATAAGACCAAACCTAAGATCAAAGCTAGTGAACTTCACATGGAAAACAAAGAATGATAAAATATGGAATAGAATCGCATATATATCCTTGCTTCTCCTACTAAAGAGAAATTACTTGCACAAGAAATCTAGTCTATGAAAGTGATGCTTACAAGACTTCAATAAAGTAATGTCAGGAATAGAAAGAAATACCAATATGAAGAGCTACGTCCCCATTCATTTGATAAAGCCATGACGCTTCAACCCTTCCCTAAAAATTTTGACATGCTAAAATTTGAAAAATACAGAGGGAAATGCAACCCATGAGATCATGTAAAATATTTTTACATGGCATGCCAAGAAGTTACCTATAGTTACAATTACCTCATACGACTCTTTCCTAAGGATATAGGGGGACAAGCCTTAGAATGGTTCAGTCACTTACCTTGTGGGTCTATCTTCACATGTGCCTGAATTAGTAGAAAGGTTTGTTCGATCATTATCTCGTACAACATAGAAAGTGACATAACCATGGAGCAATTGTGTGGTACTAAACAAAATGCCCCAATGAAACATTCGCTAGCTTCTTGCAAAGATGGCGAGGGATAGCCAGTGGCTTCCCCTATGCGTTTCCTAAAAAACAACTTGTGAGTATCTTTGTGCCCAATCTAAAACCCAAAATTGCTTTCCATTTGTAAATACATTGTGTTCGTACCTTTGAAGTGGTCATTGAAAAGGGCATACAAATAGAAAAAACCCTCATTTCCAAAGGAACCATCAAAAGCACCTATTAGGGATAATCAAAATGCCAAACCCACAAAGAAGCTGAAAATCTTTAACAAAAATGGGGACATGGTAGGAAATAGAATTATAGATTCCAAACAAGTACAAATGGTTGAAGCTGGTCAACCTTTTAAAATAACCAAAGGACCTATTCAACCACCACCTAAACATAGAACATTCACTCCTCTCACTGAGCCTTTTTCTGCAATATTGAAGCAATTAGAATGCATCTCACATGGTGAATTATCCCACGACAACAACCTTTTGATGATAATTCTCCTAAACCATTATGGTACAAAGAGCATGACTATTATGATTTTCATCATGTCAAGGGACGCAAGACAGACAAGTTCACATAAGACTAAGTCACTACATCCAAGATCTCATTGAAAATGGAGAGATATAAGTATAAAGCCCCAGATAAAACTCAAACACCAAATGAAAAGATGGGGATATTCGAATAACCATTCCCTAAACATGGTAGGTTAGATGAGAAAATTCCAGATCAAGGAGATTCATCTGAAAGTTACAAGGTTGCGAACTACCTCTATACGAAGAGTGACAATAATAACTATGATTCACTTATCAGATGTATTCACTCTTTGGATGACCATGTCAATACCATACGGATCAAGGGAAAGGATTGCACTATGCAGTAACAAGGCGCGCCTGTCTCACAATCCTAGAACCCTCTCTGTTAACCTCGCAATATGGTCGGTATAATCTCTTAGAACAACTTGAGAAGAAATCTGCTAAGATTTCAATCTTGGATCTTCGTAAAATATCAAACGTACATAAGGAAATCATTGTACAAAACTCTCCAAGGGATCAGGAGTGTCCATTGGAAGAAGACCCTTCACATCTTCAAGCCGTTGTGGCAAACATTGCACTAACTGAATACATCTCCTTTAAACATAAGGAGATCCCTAGTGAGGAGCCTATGCATATTATCTTCCCCTATATATTGAGGTATTTGTTACCCATCGGAAGATAAAACAGGTGCTTGTGGATAATGGATTAGGGTTGAATATATGCACTTTGAAAATAATTAAAAAACTAGGACATAAAGAAGAAGATCTAGAATCCCATATTATTACCATAACCACTTATGACAACATAGAGCAGGAATCAACTTGGGAAATCACATTGTTAATGGAGGTAGGACCAACTTGTCATCATACACATTTTCATGTCTTAGACTTGGAACTTCCATATAATATGCTACTTGGCTGACCATGGATTCATGCCATGTAGGCCATACCATCAACATTCCATCAGTGCATCAGATTAAAACATGAGGAACACACTATTACAATACAAGGAGATCCAAATCCCTTCACTCACTGCAGAGCTCTCAATAGGTTTTTTGCATAAGGGTGTCTATATGTGTCCCTCTGTTGACATAGATGTTCCTCTTCAATTAGAAGCTATAGAATCACGAGTAGATTTATACTCCCTAAGTTCTTATGCCTGTGAATCTTCTCTATAAAATTCTCCTTTTTATTCATGGGATATGAAGGTTTTGGAATACGGTTATGGAGAATATAACATGTAAAAAAATATCCTAGTTTCAGACCTATCATTATCACCTAAAACTAGAGGCAAACCCAACTATCATTTCAAATGGCCTAGAGATGAGAAAAATATTGGGACATTCTTACTTGGGGGGTTATTTTCTGAGGAGAAATTATTAGACCCACCTCTGACTTGAGTCTCATAAGATACTTAGCCAACTTGCTACCAAATCTCTAAGTATGAGAAGTCTAGTCGAATGATGTATTCTATAGGTTACAAGGGTCTAGGATGTGGAAAGAATGAGCAAGAACCGAGAGATCCAGTTCCTCTCACACATTTTAAGACAATAATATATGGTATCAACATTCAAACTTATGGATCACACCCCATTGATCAAGACGCTATCTGTTCTGAGTGCAAAGATAGCTTTAATTATTTAGACAATGACACAGATTCCCACTATAGCCAATACGAGGATCTTGCCTCCATGAATATATTCATGTATACTGTTGTCCTTACCTTGACCCCCAATTAACCTAAAATTGACCTTGTTTACCCTTGAATTTTTAAATGGGACCAACAACATCACGTACCACTGGACCTCTTTGAAAATGATGAGGCCATTGCAGAATTCATGGGCATTCAAGATACAATCTGAATTGGAGACCATAAGAAGGGTTTCTACATTGAATTAGATACCTGCACAAACTTTAGAGAGGAAGCTAAGCTTCGTGATCAACAAAACTCAAGAAAAATCAAGGGAAAAAGTTCCAACAAAAATCCTTGGCAAAAACAAAAGTCAAGTCACACAGTGAAAACCTCTTTGAGGTGTTGGTTGAAAAACAAGTAAAAAAATAAATGGACAAGAAAAGTGACTACACCAAGGGTGAAAATATCATAGAGATGCCCTTGGAAGAATATCTTAAACTTCCTCTTGATCCTACATATATGGAGGATTATTCAAAAATGTTGATGGAAGAAACCATCGATGTGAATATTGGAACAAAAGATGACCCAAAGATAGTCAAGCTAGGAGCTTCGCTCTCAAGACGAGAGCAAAAGACATTCACCATGCTTCTATGGGAATTTGTAGATATATTCACATGGTCATATAAGGATATGTCAGGCTTGGATCCAACTTTGGTAGTGCATAACCTAGTTGTGCACGCAGACGCCAAACCCATAAAATAGAAACTTAGAAAAATGAATCAATGAGTAGCTCTACTGGTTAAAGAAGAGCTAGAAAGATTGCTAGTAGTAAGCTTCATTATACCTATTGACTACTCATAATGAATATCAAATATAGTCCCTATACAAAATAAACCTATCGGCATCAGAATTTGTACATATTTTAGAGACATCAATAAGGCATGTCCAAAAGATGATTTCCCGTTGCCCAATATTGACATGATTATTGACTCAACTATGGGATTTGAAATGTTATCTCTTATGGATGGATTTCTGGGCTACAATCAAATTAAAATAATAGATGAAGATCAACAAAAGACAACCTTCACAACCCCTTGGGGGAATTTTTGTTATCAGGTGATGTCCTTTGGCCTTAAAAACATAGGTGTAACCTGTCAAAGAGAAATGAAGGTGATCTTCCATGATATGATTCATGACATCATAGATGACTATGTGGATGATATCCCAGGGAAATCAAAGATGAGATTAGATCACCCTAAAATTTTCTAGCGTATATTGGAACACCTGTGGGAATATAAGGTCAGATTAAATCCAAAGAAGTGTGTGTTTAGTGTACTGTAAGAAAATTTATTCATTGTATCATGGAGGGATATTGAGATAGACCCAACTAAAGTTACCACCATTATTGAAATTCCTCCCCCAAAAACATCAAACAACTGTGTAACTTACAAAGAAAGATAAAAGCCATCCACTGTTTCATTTTGCAACTGGCTGAAAAATGCCATTCATTCACCCATATGCTTAAAAAAGATGTTGCCATTATTTGGGGACCAAAGAAACAATAGGCCTTTTCCTTGATTAAGCAATACTTGACCAACCCACCTATCCTCATGCCTCCAAATCCCGATGAGCCACTTTTTCTATATATTTTTGTTACTTGATTTTCTATTGGCATGTTTCTCACCTAAAATGACCTAAGTCATAAAGAAAAATCTATGTACTATCTCAGCCATACCTTAATTTCTTATGAGCTCAATTATCCTCAGATTGAAAAATATTATTTGGCTGTCATTTTTTCCTTCGAAAACTATGCCATTACCTATTGAATACTAAAACCAATCTTATATACAAGATTGACACATGCAATTACTTGTAATCGAAACCCACCCGTATAGGAAAAATGGCTGATTGGATCATTATGTTGAAAAAATTTGATGTTGAGTATGTACACCAAACTTTGGTTAAAGGACAAGTGATTTTTGATCAGTTAGCAGAAGCACCATTACTAAGAATAGAACCTTTCCATCTAGATCTATCAGACACATCATTGATGTATATCAAGGAATCTATCATATGGCAAGTGCACTTTGATGGATTTTTCACTTTCCATGGTTCGAGAGCAAATGCAATGCTGATTACTCCTTCAGGAGACCCCATACCACAAGATTTCCATCTAGGTTTTCCTTGTACAAATAATATTGTAGAATATGAAGCACTCATCACTAGGATGAAGCTAGCAATCAAATGGGATATCCACCATGTCAATGTTGTTGAAGACTTGCAATTGATCACCAAACAAGTCAATGAAGAATAAAAAGTCAAGGATGAAAGCTCATCCCCTACAATAAACTGGTGGAAAATTTGAAATAATACTTTGTACGTATTACATTTGATTAGATCCCAAGGGCACAAAATTCTTCGTAGATGCAATGGAAACCATGGGTTCAATGCTAAAAAATTCCACCAAAGAGCAATAACATGCCTTTCTTTGTTGCGAATCTATGCCAACATGCATATGACATGCCAGAATCCTACTTGGCATGTGAAGTTTTTGGTCCCTATTCCCCATGGTATGCAGATATACATGCCTATCTTAAAAATAATACCTTTCCTCCTACCATCTCTCACTCTAAAAAACAAAACATCATCTACTAGATATCCTGTTACAACCTCTTAGAAGATATGATCTATTATTGAGGCTGTGATGGGAATCTGTTGCATTGTCTAGATGTAACGGAGTCATTCCAAGAAATCAAGGAGGTAATTGAAGGGGTGTGCATCACCCATACAAATAAAATGGTTTTAGAAAAAAAATTACTAAGAGTAGGCTAGTATTGGCCTACTATGGAAATACATTGCTGCAATTATGTGAGGAAATGCATGCTATGTCAAAAGTATGGAAATTTCATCCATGCACTATCTTAGCCATTACAACTGATCATAGCCCCATGGCCATTTTATAAATGGGGACTAGATTTGATAGGAAAACTTACCTCCACCTCATCTGACAGCTATACCCACATCATCATAGCTATGGAATATTTTACTAAGTGGGTGGAAGCCATTCCTTTGACTTATGTTATGAGTGCTTAGATTTCAAAGTTTATCATGAATCACCTTATTTTACGGTATGACATTCCGATGGCAATAGTTACTGACAATGGGAAATATTTCAAAAATAAGACAATGAAAGATATTTTTCATCAATTTCAAATAAAATTGAAGTGGTCTACACCATATTATCCTCAAGGTAATGGGTAGGATGAAGCCACCAATAAAACATTGGTCCAGATCATGGCAACAATGGTGAGTAAGCTAGGTCATAATTGACATTTTTAAATTCAGCTAGCCCTCTGGGCTTGCAGAACCTCCATTCACACCCCTACTGGTGTAAAACCATATTCCCTAGTGTTTGGGACATAATCTATCATCCCATTGGAAATAGAGCTTCCTTCCCTAAGAATATCTCTTAGGGATTATCTGGAAAAAGATGAGGATTATAGAGTGGCCAGGATGGAAGAATTAGAACTCCTGGATGAAAAACGCATCCGTTCCCTTAACCATCTCAAGGTGTATCAGAATAGGTTCTCCAGAAATCATAACAAAAGGATCATACCTAGTCATTTTAAGGTTGGAGATTTGGTCATGAAAGAAAATTAGTTCAACACAAGGGCAAAAAGAGAGAAGAAAGGCTAGTTTGAACCACATTGGTTAGAACCTTATGTCATTGTAGAAAAATATGGAACATAAGCATACAAACTTGCCCATCCCAATGGAAATGAGCTTCATGAGTCTATGAATGCCATGCACCTCAAGTGGTTCCATGCTTAAACATGATGCAAAAATAAAAAAAACAAAACAATAAAAAAAGTAAAAATGATCAAAATACAAAAAATTAAAATAAGAGAAAAAGAAAAAGAGAAAATAGGTCATCCATATGTGAAAACCACGCAATTGTGGTACTTTAGATAGGTCTCTTTGTGAAAAATGGTTTCTATCGCATTGGGAGGATTTGTTGTTCACATGCATCTTGCATCTGGAGGGTAATTTTACTTAGCCTAGGGCTAGTTTTGCACCTACATCCGAGATTCCCTGTGAACCTATCCTATCAAGCCTTGATCGAAATTTTTTTCCTCTTGTAAATTGGTGAAGGGATGGTCTTTGTAAATTCCCCATCTAATGCTAGGGGCACTTCCATGACTTCATCTTTCTGTTTTTAACACGTGGTGCATGCCCTTGTATATTCTCCGTCTAATGCTAGGGGCATCTACATTTCTCAGTTACCTGTGCATAGCTTTGGAAAACCTTGGAAAATCAAAAAAACATTCAAATATGTTTGAAAATCGGAAAAACATTCAAATATGTTCAAAAATTGGAATTTTTTTTAAATATGATCAAAATCTAAAATAATAGAAAAACACAAAACAAAAAAAACAGTAGAAAACTGTTTCACAAAACAATCTTACAAAAACATAACTTTAGTTTACTTACTTTATCTTGTTTCTTTCTTTGTTTTTGTACATTGTTTTCTTATATAGTTGCTACTTGTTTGTACATTTTTATAGTTTGTTTCTTATACATACTTTGATAAGATTCATATTTTCTTGCTTAGATTAGATTCATTCTTACTTATACATATGAAGTGTGTTTTTTCATACTTGTAAATAATTGTACATAGTTTTTGATGAGGCTAAAATATGCCTCATCAATGTGAAATGAATGCTCTCATTTTACTTCCCTTTTAATCAAGTTTGTTTGCATTTCATAACTTTTGTTTGATCTCAATATAAGTTTAGGATGTAATTGTCCATCTTTTGTTTGATTTGGTTCAGATGTCTAAAAACTCTATAATTCCTAAAAAAATGTGTGGAAATTCAGTTTTTAGAATAAACATGTCATATTTGGTCAGATAAGTGAAGTATGAAGTAACCATCATCTTTTTGAGAAAATTGGCTAAAACGTGGCTTAGCTCAAGAACTCCATCACTTAGCTCCATAACTCTAGAATTTAGCTTTGGAAATCCATCACTTAGCTTTGAAACTTTAGCAGTTAGTTGCGAAAGGTTTCCCTTTGGTTCCGAAACTTCTCCAAAGTTCTGGAATCAATGGGAATCTCCTTATTCTATCGAAATTCGATTATGGATCAAAGAAGGGGCCTTCCAATTAGAAATAGACCAAAATTTTTCTGGTTCTTCACACTCCAAAAATACATATGTCAGACCAAAAGCTGTATGTCCAGCTAGTTTCTAAATTTCATATCTAATTTGGACATTATTCAGTTCCACTAGAATCTGTAGACAACTATTGAGCACTCATAATTGTAAATGTATCTTCGTATGGGAAATATATATATAAATATATACACAAATATACACATATACACGGAGAGATCAAATATCTATAGTTAAGTTTTGTAAGGCATAACAATTCAATAATAAGACAACCATTTAATTTTGAGAGCAACATACTGTGTTAACTCTTGATTCAAGGTGGAGCAAGGGCCCACCCCTCCAAGAAAAAGGATCTTTTATTCTATTGGTATTTATATTTTCAGGCATTTTGTATAAACCTGTTATTTAGCAGTTCTTTAAGTACTTTTGATTCTTCAATTAAAATTGTTACATAAGTTATCTATTTTCCATACAGGTTTTCTAGTATATGTTCTTATTTATTCAAATACATTTTAAATAACATCTTAAAACTGAGTTTAATTCTGTAAAGTGTGTTTAATTATGCAAAGTGTGTTTATTTCCAGTAGTGTGTTTAATTTTTGGAAAGTGTGTTTATTTCTAGTAGTGTGTTCAATTCTGCAAGATTTATTCATTTAAGCAATGTATGTTTATTTCAACAAGTTTCTTATAGTTTAGCTTTAATAAGCCTTTGGCCAGGAAATCTTAAGACACTTTAAAACCCCCCAGAAAATAAAAATAATAAATATCTATAACCAATTACTAGTTCACTGAGATTTCTCTTATTGCATATAGCTTCAAACACACCCCTAGTTTGAATATGACATCAACCAAGAGTTGATTAAATGAAGGGAATAATGACACCCATCATTTTTGGCACCGTTTATCGGGATCACTAGTTAGAATTTTCTAATTAGGTGTTAATAAGAAAAACAATCACACATCAAGTAATTGAAAAATATTCCCTACGTTATCATAAAATTTATGAGTAGACCAAGAGACTCAAAGGGTAAATTTCTCCCAAAAATATCTCAACAAGAATTATCAGCATCCCCTAGTTCAAATAAGGAAGTTGAGCAAGAATTAGAAGCACCATTGTTCCCTGTTAGACATGAAGTAGAACTTATGCCTTTAGAATTTCTAGATCAATCACTAGAAGGGAGTGGAACTTTTATAAAAAAGGATTATATCCCAAGACCCGTTTAGAGAAAGTTTTGATTCTCAATTAAGCAGTCAACCTCCTACCACTGAATTCTCAACTTCACTAAAGTAGATCACATACCACGTTGATTGGGAAAAATATCTACAAGATTTTGCACATATGGCTCAAGAAGTTGAAAGAGAACATGATAGGAATTTTACTTATCTAATTTAGTCGGAGGATGATGATACACCTATGAAGAATATTTCACCTACACACTTTCCCACATTTAGAGGAATGTCATCAGAGGACCCCGACCAATTCTTGTTTGAATTTAAAGTATTGTGTCAAACCTAGGACTACAAAATAGATAATCAAAAACTCAAGTTGTTCCCATATACTCTGAAAGATGCAACAATGAGGTGGTTTATGGGGTTAACATCCAATTCCATTACCACTTAGGGAAAAATGGAAACTGAATTCTTAGAAAAATATCAAGGCTACTATAGAGGGATAAATAGGAAGGAAGAATTTTTTAGGATTAAATAAGAAGAGGAGGAAAATTTAGAAGATTATTTTGATAGATTCCTCTTCATAGGTAAAAGGTGTGGATTTTTACTTCAAGAAGAGCTAAGAAAAACTGTTTGTGTTAAAGGTCTGGATGATGAATCTAGGGATTCCCTTACTTTAATGGGAGGTGGAAATGTCCGTCAATTGAGAATTAATGATATTAAAGACCTTTGTAGAAGTTATTCAAGAACAAGGGGTGGACCTAGGAAGGTAAAAAATGTGAAAGGTATGAATCCAGACATGAACAAACTTATGGATGAACTAGCAAATTCTAAAACAGATATCCTAGTTCAATTAACTTCCACAATGGATGGATTGCACAAGCCAAAGAAAATGCTAATATTGAACAATTAGCTATGTACTATCCTAGATGTAGAAAGAAGCATGCAAAAAGAGATTGTCCTCTGGATAAAACAGAAATATGTCTTATTTTTGAATCTAGGGAACATGAAGTTAATGCTTGTTCTCTTCATCCATTCATAAAAAATCAGCTTAAACAAACCAACATTTCATCCAATACAGAAGTAGTAAAATTTGTCTAGAGATAACCTAGCCAAGGGAAATTCATACCAAGATTTGTTCCTAATCCCTGGATGATGCCATGGGTGGCTTAGTCAGTACAAAAAAATTAGGGACAACCCCCTTGGGCCCCTCAACAAACATGGAATCCCTAGGATTGGGTAGGACAATCTTGGTATACTCAAGGACACAAAAACCCATGGTATAGTCAAGGTGACCCTTATGCTTGGTCACAGCCTAGGTGGAACCCCAGTTACTATGATCAAGGGAAGACATATCCCAACCAACATCAACAAGTCATAATGGGTTTGCCAACACAAGGTTCACAAACTAAAAAATGTGGTTCAAACAAAAATAATGGCACAACCAATGGCTAATCCCAAAAAAAAACAAACAACCCCTGTCTATGGAACAGAGCAAGAAAAACAAGTTGATCTTAATGTCATGGACGGTAAAGATATTCAAACCAGATCTGGAAAAATAATTAATAGTCCACCTGTTATAATTACCAAAATGTCAGATAAAACTGAAACTCCTAGTTCAGTCATTCCTAAGGTTGATGAAAAAGAAAAAGAGAAATAACCATATAAAAATTCTACAGAAACTCCATTTCCAGAAAGACTTAAGAAAGTTATTAAGACCAAGGAATCTGAACTAGTGTAAGAATTAAGGAAATTAAATATTGAAATACCATTTTGCAAGCAATCAAGGACATTCCTGAATTAAACAAATTAATCAAAATATTATGCTTGAAAAGGCCTAGAAGGAAGAAGTAGTACCTAGGACTATTAAGGTAGATGGGAAACTTGTTGATTTATTAGCAGGAAAACTCTTACTTCCCAAATATGGGGATCCTGGAAGCCCTGTTATTTCTATCTCTACAGGGAACAAACATATACATAATATTTTGGTTGATTTGGGAGAAAATATAATTGTGATAATAATAGACACTTTGAAAACATTACCATTAATAGGTATACAACCTACAAGCACCATATTGTAGATGGCAGATCAGTCAGTAGTGAAACCAGAAGGGATCATTGAAGATGTGGCAGTCATGGTGGAGTCATGGGAGTATCTAGTGGACTTCCTTATATTACGACCAAAATGTAAAACACTTGGTTATCCCATTATTTTGGGTAGACCATGGTTAGCTATAGTTGCTACCTTAATTGATTGCAGATCAGGTGATATGACTATCTCCAATGGTAAAAGTTCTAAGAAAATTTCCCTATATCCTTTTGCATGACCTTTTATTGATAATCAAGAAAAATTATGGGTTGATGATCCTGATACTAATAAAAAAACTTGTCTTCTTTGGCTATGATAACATTGCAGGATCATGTACGGGAGGTGGAGAATATTATTAATCACCCATTGAATGATCACCAATTGTCTTTGAAACAATCAGAGATAGTTCCGAAACCTTCGGACTTAGTTCTGTAACATTCATACTTATCTCTGGAACCACAACAATTCCATGAAGATGTAAATAATTTCACTCTGGAGGAATGTGATTTCTCTTTGGGAGGGGAAAAAATAGCTACAGAATTAGTAGCCTTACTCTCAAAGATATCAGGGAACAATAAGGAATTTTTGGAAAACATTCAGTGATGAGGATTTTGACCAACGACAAGATAAGTATCATAACTATGCCTACTGTCCTTTATCCAGTATTCTTTCTCGAGGGAACTTTAGAGACATTATTGCATATCATATGTTTTTACCACATTCATGTCCACTAAACACCCTAATGGAACCTTTTCAACAAATTAGTTCATCACACACTAGAACCAACACAAATTGAGATTCAACCAGGTAAATTTTTTTGAACAATAATAGCCGGTTAGAACGTGATAAAGAAACTAAATTGTTTTGATGTTCTTGAAAGGTCATGCTAAATATTTTGCTTGGGATTATAAATACATGAAAAATTTTTTTTTTCCCATCACATTTATACTAAAAATGTCAAACACAGTTAGGAAATCTAATGAGAAGGATCAACCCGGCCTTGAGGGACATAGTCAAGCAGTAAATTGAAAAGACTATTACAAGTAGACTTTATTTACCATATCTCAAATAGTCAGTGGGTGTCTCCTCTTGTAATTGTGCCTAAAAATAATGGAAAATGGAGAATTTTTGTTGATTATAGGGAGTTTAATAAAGCTACACTTAGAGATTATTTTCCCTTACCATTCATAGATAAAGTCTTAGACAACCTTTCAAGTAAACAGTACTTTTCCTTCCTGGATGGCTTTAGTGGATATAATCAAATCAGAGTGGTTGCTGAGGATCAAGAAAAAACTACCTTTACTTTTCCATGGGTTACCTTTTCCTATAGGGTATTACCATTTGGACTATGTAATGTTCCAGAAACCTTTCAAAGGGATGTACTAGCAATTTTTGTAGATCTAACTAATGATTGTGAGGAGGTATACATGAATGATTTTACCATGCATGGAGAAACATTTGATGATGCCTTGAAAAATTTGGATAGAAGTATTAACAAGATGTGAGAAACACCATTTATCTCTTAGTCATGAGAAATATTTGATGATGGTTGATGAGGGAATTGTACTGGGACACCACATTTCAAAAAGAGGAATTCAAGTTGACCAAGACAAAATAAGGATTATTTTAGACTTACCTATTCCTCAAACCCCCATGGATATCAAGTCATTCTTAGGACATGTTGGGTACTATAGGCATTTTATCAAATATTTTAGTAAAATTGTTGCCCTTGTGTTTGGTTTTCTTACCAAGGATTGTGAATTTCTTTGGGATGAAAAATGTCAACATGCTTTTGAAGAGATTAAAGAAAAAATAATCACTGCTCCAATATTAAGATGGCCTAATTGGGAAAAAAAATTTCGACATCCAAACAGATGCCTCAAATAACTCAATTGGTGCATTTTTGGGACAAAAAGATGAAGAAGAGAAAATGTATGTTATTTACTACCTTAGTAAAAATCTTACTCCCACTGAAAGAAATTACACCACCACTGAAAAAGAATTTCTTGTTGTGATCTATTCAATTAATAAGTTTAGACATTATATTACAGGGTAAAAAATATTTGTACATAAAGATCACTCAGCAATTAGATACTTAATGAACAAACCAATGGTTGGAGGTAGGATAATTATATGGTTATTACTTTTACAAGAATTTGATATTACTATTGTGGATAATACAGGAAAATCTAATGTGGTAGTTGATTTCTTGTCAAGATTAACCACTACAGAGGAACAAGATCTAGTTAAGGACAACTTTCTAGATGAACAATTATTTTCTATTTCAGCTGATACACCATGGTTTGCTGATATGGCAAATTATCTTGCAACAGGGAAGTTTCCTCCTTTTTTTACTAAGAAACAAATGAAAAGGTTAATCAAAACCAGTGCACAATTTAAATGGTTAAATGGAATGTTATTTAAATGTGGTCCTGATTTGGTTTTACGCAGGTGTGTGAGAGAAGATGAAATTTTTGACATACTTATTGTATTTCATGATGAAACAAGTGGATGCCACTTTTAAATGAAAAGAATAACCCACAAAATTATTGGCATTGTCTATTATTGGCCATCTTTGTATAAAGATGTGAAGAAATACATCAAGCAACGCGATCCCTGTCAAAGGATGAGACAACCAACTTTTACTAATGAAATGCCTCTGCAACCTCAAGTGGTAATTGATCCATTTGAAAGGTGGGGGCAAGATTGTGTTGGCCCTTTTAATCCTCCTTCACAAGGAAAAGAGCACTTTCTTGTATGTACTGATTATGTAACAAAGTGGGCAGAGGTGTAGGCATTAACAAATGCTAATGAAGATGGATTTTCTAATTTCCTTTTGCACAAAATTATGATGAAGTTTGGTGCACCAAGAAGTATAGTTTCAGACCAAGGGCTACAATTCATGTCTAATATGATCCAGGCCTTCACAATGTACTATCAGATCAATCATGGGAATTCATGTTCCCTATCACCCACAATCAAATGGAAAAGTAAGATGTGACAAACAAGGAATTAGAAAACATTCTCACCAAAACAATTGAAGCAAGTAGAAGAGATTGGGTGAAAAGGACTACCTGAGGCTATTTGGGCTTATAACACAACTTAGAAGACTATAACTAAAAGAGGGTTTAAAACCCGCAAGTGAGGATCACGAGGGACGACGTGCACATCAATGGACGTGCGAACGACAGCGTGAAGAGATCTCGAGAGGAGTGAGCATCAACCGAATGTGCATGTAAATATTTGAAACACGGGGAAAAACCTGGGTAAGCCATAAAACTCTCCTCTATCTCATAGATCAAATGGGGTGTACATATAAGAGGTGTTGAGTAACCCCCAAAGTGCTGTAATCATGATAAATCGAGTAGAGAGGGGGAGTTACATTCCTAGAATAGAATCTGTAACTCCCAAAACAACCCACTATGATGACACTAATGAACACTGACGCATAAGTTAGAATCTCAATAATTTTTGTTATTAAAAGAATATACAACTTGGTTACAAGACAACAGTTGTCACTAACAGGTTCCAGAACAATTCTACGATCTCACCTAAGTGAGATGACTTTTCTTTTACCTAATGATTATGGAAAATAACACACACCAACACCCCCCTTCATTTCATAACTTAGGATTAGAGGTGGCAAGTCAAAAACATAGAAATGGGTCTCAGGCATTAAAGCAACTTGATGAGGTACCCATGCACTTAAGAAAAAGGTCCCAAGCAGTGAAGGAAAACCCAGTGGGAAAAATTTACATCCACCACAAGAGAAATAAAACACTCTCTAATCTAAGAAATATGCCAAATTATGGGTTGGCAACTCTAGGAACGAGCTTGAAAAGGTACCCATGTACAAAGAGGAAATCTCTCGGAAAGAAGAAGAGAGAAGAAGAGGGAGACGAGAGGAATGCAGAAGATGCCATGGGATGGATCTGAACTCCTGTAGGTCTCGTGAGGCCTCCCAAAAGGACACGTGTCGGCTCGAGAAAGCTCGGGCGGAAAGTCAGGCTGTCGGAATGATTTTAGGTCCTCTACCTCTAGACTGAAGAAGAGCCACCCACACCAAACAGTGCACCTTCCCTTAGGAAGGATAGAAATGACGTGTTGAAAGTCCGCCCACTCTGCAAAGGAAACTGAAGGTAGTAGCATGAAGAACTCTATAGTCTGGTGCATGAAAGTGTGACATATCAAGTCTAGAAAATGAGCACCAAAGAACCGAAGGTAATGCCACATGTGCAGAACTGTCAGAGTGTGAAATGGGTGAATCCTGTAGAAAGGATTTCCATGTGATGTGAAGGCAAAAAAAAAATCCCCCACAAGAAAAAAGGGATCCATGTGGCATATTGATTGGGTGGATCAATGAAGGTCTTTGGAAATGTGGAAGTGACATGATTCCCAAAAGGGGCAAAGTCCCAAGTTAACAGAGATGATAAACTCCTTTGAAACACTTGTCAGATGGATGAGTACCATGTAGTGCATCCTTTGATTGGCTGCGGGCTGATGACTAAGGTGGCAGAAAATAATCATTTTCTATGAGGGGGCTCAACAAATTTTCCTAAGAGTTTTAATGTCAGATTTGGTATGAGTCATCCAATGAAGGAAAACTTCAGAGGAGTGAAGTGGACCTCACACACTTTTGAAGTGGAAAGGAAAGCTATCGCACCCTAATGATGGTGTGAGACTGAGTATGAGACTGCTTGATAAGTCTAATGAGATGTGGGATGTGGTAACAAAACTCTCAAGGAATAGTGAGAGGTAAAGAGGAGAAGAGTCCTCTATAGTATCTTCTCCTTCATCAAAAAGACTGGGTACATAATCCTCGTCAGAAGAAGTAGAACCATGCAGAAAGCCTTGTCAGTGGAATTGATCATCACAAAAAGAAATAGAGGAGACAACTGAATCAGCAGAAAAACAATGGTGGCAGTATGTGAAGGTTCTCCATAGAGGGACTGAAGCAATGCTCTAAACACGGTGGGGTGGATCTGAGTCTGCCATGTGAAACCTTAGAGAGATTGAGAGACATGCATCATCATGTGACCAAATACATGGTCACAAGTGTCAAAGAAGTCCTCTAGAGGTGATGATTTTAGATGAGTGGGTGTAGGAACTGACCCATAGCAAGAAGGGTAAAAGACCCTCATGGGTGAAGTAATGTTCCATGGAAGCATGCCAAGCTGAATGGAGTTCATCTCTCCATTCAGTATAGAAGTGGCAGAGCCTATAAGGAAATCCTATTTGCTCACGTCTGGAAAATGCAAATCTCCATGATGAAAAATGTAAGATGCACAAAAGCAAGACGTTACAGACTTTTCGGCTTCATAATGCATCCTACATGTGAAAGCCTAAGAGTACATTCAACCCCCCAGAATGCGGAACTTTATACAAGTATGTACGTTTACAAAACTAGTGCAATGTCATCATGTAATGTGCAAAAATATCATGTAACTTTGACTAAATTGAAGCACTCAATAAATGAGCAGTGAGTCAAATGAATAGAAAAAAGTATATATATCTTTCAACTTCGATGGACAAATGTCAATACAAAGTTGCAAATGCATTAAAAAGTGCACGAAATGGGTGCAAAGGGTATCGTGTGGGTACCCGTTTCAAACTGCATCAAATTTTAGGCATAGTTTGTTTTGCTTGTGAGGGGGGATTAGCCTCCTGCCAAACCCGGACCTCAATTTCTCCATCTTCGATAAAAAAATCGTAGGAAGGCATTACGCTACAAGCAATATTACAGCCTTAAATTATTTACAATGGATGAATGTTTTTTTTTTGGCCCCTGAGCCTCAAAACATTAATGCAATAGGAAGGTGGGATTCACCCATGGAAACAAGTGATATCTCCAACTAAGTCCACATGCAACAGGAGCACATGTGTTATAACCATTCAGAACAGGTCTGTAGTTGTACATGGTTTAAATGTGTCAGGTGCTGCAAGGCTGTGAAGACGATCCAGCCAGGAGCAAGTGTAACCATCAGGGAATGCTTCTGGATGCCTACCAATGTAGGAATTGAGAATTCACCTGTAACAAACCGCCAATATATAAAACATCTCCTAGTGGTATCCTTATTCCAATTCAAATGGCGAGGTCCTTATGCCCCCATGGAAGGTCAATGAGAATGCTAGGAGCTTGGACATTTCTTTTCCAAGGTAAGAAACACGAATGTAACTCAGATCCACAGAATTATCGATGCCACTGAATATTCCCTAATGCCCCCCCACATGGATTCCTCAAGCCTTCTCCTACACCATTTATGAAGCCAACAACAGAACAACCCAAAAACAAGGTTGGGCTGGAAAACATTCAACACCAGAAGAAATGTACATTAGGCTAGACCAGGATTATTTCGGAAAGCCAAGATCTTACCTCAAGCCATGAAGGTGAGTTGTAGAGTGCCAAAATAGTAAACACAATCCTAATGCAATCTAATCCAAACAGATCAAGCATGTAACAGTTCCGAGCATATCCTCCAAGGAAAGTCTCCAATGAAAATGGTGGACTGTCACCACAAGGCTAGCATTCCAAAAGTGGTAGAACAATGCACAGTTATGAAGGCAAGTGGGTTCCAATTTTACAGAGCTGATGTATAAGAGAACGAGGAAGGTCAATCCAATGTAAAAGAGCCACATCAAACATCCTCAACTCCAACCACAAACATTAAACAATTCTCAGGCAAAGCAAACTCTAGAGGTGGGTCGAATAATATGACAATTTACTTGACACACTCCAGAAATGACACCCCATAAGTGCTGACTTTAAGGTCAAAATTTAAAAAGAGTGTAGAACCAAAGCACTGAGTGGAATTACCCGTCATTTCAAAATACAATGCAAAAATGTTAACATTCAAGTGTCCAAATTGGTCAAGGTTGGTATGAACATTTAAGAGCTGCTAGGGGACAAGTGCACGAGAAAAGCCTCCAAAGATGAACCTTCAAGGATCCAAAACCATTTCTGAGGAGGTGGAGTTTTCATAAAAAAACTATGAATCTTGACACAACTATTACACATACTTAGCACAATCAGAATAACCATTACTTACACACGCAATGACCACATCTGAATATCAAGCTCCAACAACTTCTATAATTACTTTCTTACATCCCAAATTTGATTAATGCATTTATTTTAACAATATGATTACTCACTTGATTATCCATGAAAGAGGGTTTAAAAGAAGCGATGGATCATGAGGGTACGATGCATCACAAAATGTGCGAAACAGCGTGCAAGAGATAATAAAAAGGAACCAGCATTAACTAAATGTGCATGTAAAGATTTGATCAGATTCACAGGTAAAACCCTGGTTAACCCATAAAACAATACAACACTCTACTCAAAGATACAGTTGCATGGTGTACATATAGAAGGTCATCTGAGTAATTCCAATGTGCTTCAATCATCCAATCTCCCGATGTAGAGAGGGGATATTTTACATTCCCAGAATAGAAGTGTACCTCTCAATGATGGCATATGAGCACTGATGCACTGATGCGTAAGAGAAATCTCATTAATGACCCCTAAATGACATATGGACCTACGAATCTCACCTAAGTGAGATGACTCACCTAATGATGTGGAAATATAACACACACCAACAATAACATGGTTCTCACCATATAGGTTAGTCACATAGGAAGAAACCCTTGTTACCCATTGAATATAAACTATAAACATTGAGGACAACAACTAAATTGGGTATTGAATTAGATACATCACAAAAGGAAAGAATTTTACAACTCAATGAATCGGATGAACTGAGATTAGAAGCACTTCAATCAAACATAGATAATCCATAAGACCAAAGGAAGCAGTGACATGATACACATATCAAGGAAAGGAAATTCAAGATAGGAGATTGGGCATTACTGTTTGATTCTAAGTACCAACAATTCAAAGGCAAAGTTGAGAACCTGGTGGTTAGGACCTTATCAGATTGAAAGATATACATGACAATGGCTCTATTCAGCTACTTCCCATTTATGGTAGCAAAAAGACAATTTTGGTCAATGGACACATGTTGAAACTCTATAGGAATCCTCCTACAAGGGATGAATTCTTGAAGAGAATTGAAGTAGACAAGGAATTTGATCATATGGAAGAACCTAGTTCTTCCAAAATGATCAAGTAATCATATGCAAGGATCTAAAATAAAGGGAAGGGAATGAAAACAAGCAAATGACATTCTCTTCCCCAAAAAAATAAAAATAAAAAATAAAAAAAATAAAAGAAAAGAAAAAGGGAAGGGAATGAAAACCAGTAAATGGCGTTCTCTTCCCCAAAAAAATTCTCCCAAAAGGCCAATTGAAAACCAAAAATGGCGGTTGATCTCATCAATAAGTGGTTAATTCAAATAAAAAGAACTTCTTTGGAATTCTAGCTATCTTTTTTAACCAATTTTCTTTTTCAATTTTTTTAGGAATGATGAGTCATCAAGGTGGATGGATTACATTAGCAAGGACAGTAATTATGTCTTGATCTTATTAAAGGTTAAATTAAAAGTTTACATGTGTGATTAGACTTGATTTAAGTCAGTGGTATAATGAGTCATTTATTGCACATCATGATTAAAGGGGAATAATCATGAATTGATTCCGACTAAATAAATGAAAGTGGCGACATATTGATAATGAACTGTTATTTAGGTAGAATAAAATAAATTTGTGAATAATTGTAGAGAAATTCAAGGAGGTAATAGTGAAGGCATATTTGGAGTTCCGCAGCTAAATCCAGTTATTCCGCAGCTAAATCCATTAATTTCACAAATATCTCTTAGTAGAGAAAGGGTTTGAAAGAAGAAATAATTCAAATCATCCTCTTGGCCATGGGTATCAAAAAGAAGTCAAAGCTAGAAGACGATACACAACTCCTTGCAGATGGAGAAGTAATAACCATTTTTGAACAGGTAGGTTGGCTGAAGTTTCTGAAAATATTCTCAAAATACAATGATGAACTGGTAAGAGAATTTGTTGTGAATTTAGAGCAGTCTAGAACTAAGGTTAAAGGCATTGTAATTCCCTTTATTGTTAATAGAATGAGCAATGTATTTGGTTTTCTAATTGTAAATGTTCCAAACTCTGTAAGGGGAACCCTGAAAGAATTGGTAGAAACCTTAAGGAAAGAAGGTGAACCTGAACCCCAATACATTTATAATACTAAGAAGGTCATAAATGGGGTCAAAAGAGATAGCCTACCAAACCCTTTACATAGTAGAATTTTGGGTTAGTAAAGTACCTAACATGTGATGGCCAATATGGGACTGTTGGAAGGGAAGTGCTTAAATATTAATATATCTTAGGTATGGGGAAACAAAAGTAGGAGTATATAGTAAACCTTCCTAGTTTCTTCTCTGATTCCATCCAAAAAATGGCTGAGAGATATTCTTGGGGTGTAGGGATAATTAGGCACCATGGATTAGTCCATCTGGTCTGTCAGCATCATTTTCTCTCTAAGAAAAATGGAGAAGAAGCATGGGAAAAATTCCTCCAAAAATTCATGAAAACTCATGATATTATCAGAAGGGGAATACCAACCCCTTTCTCTCCTAAAATTAACTTAGAAATTAATCCCCCTGATGAGAAAAAGAAGGAAATAAGTGGGGTTAAAATACCAAAGAGGAGGAGGTCTGAAAGGATGATCAAAGCTGTAAAATCTACCATTTCTTTAAAAGAAACTCCTTCCTCTTTAATAATACCAGAAGAACTAATACCTGTCTCTAATAGTGATAGTTCACCCAAGCTAGAACTTGGAGCAAAAATCAAAAGAAGTTCAAGGAGAAGTCCACTTCAGAAAATTTTGAAGCTCCTAAAAGGAAAAGAATTCATAAAAAGTCTAGGGAAACTCTAGTGGATATTGAAGTACATGAGGGTTTAGAGAAAGAAGCTACTGATATTCTTGGGCAGCATGGCAATTCTCCTCCTCTACCAAGTCAAACTGAGGAGTTGGAGAAAGAAGATGAAATATTGAAAGAGAAATATTTTCAGAGATGGATGACTCAACAATACTGTCACATGAGGAAGAACAATTGGCATCTTGGAAACTGAAAGGGAAATCCCCTTTGGTGGAAGAATAATGTTCATTCCCTAAGGAACTTCTCAGAAAAAGAAGAAAAACAACAAGTTAGACAGACTTTGTTCTTGTCTAGAGAAGAACTTATCATTAGGGAGAAAGATGAGGAATTAAACTTCCTCAAACACAAATTGGAGCATATGGAAATTCTCATTGAACAACTTAAAAACTCAGCTCATAGATAAGAATGAAGAATTGACATTAGTAAAACAACAAATGGTGAAAAAGAAAAATAATTGCAATTGGCTAGTGAACAAAGTGCTATGTAGAAAAGATATATTCAATTGAATCACAATTGTACAAATAGAGATGACTTACTGGCCACTTAAGCAATTATGGGATGATACCTCATAGAAAGCTTAATGAGTTCAAAATATCAAATCAGGAACTAAGAACTCTAGATGGAAGAGGAGAAGAAGGCAAGGAAAGATTGGGAAGAAAAAAATTACTAAAATGGAGTCCGAAGACAAATTTAAATGTTTGGTAAAATGCAAATGGTCTATATAATGAGTGAAAGATTACTCACATGCAGAAGACCTTCTCCTACATACAATGTCTTTCTAGAAGAACAATTTATCCATCTAGAAACTATCAAGGATTTCATGTGGCCTTCCACATGAAATGAAGGATGAAGTAGAATTCATGACAGCATATTCCTCAGCCAGTGTAGAACAGAAAAATATTCTTTACAAATTTAATCTCTATAAATTTATGTTAGAAAAGAACACAGGTTTCATGATTAATCTATATGTAGGGGAAAGGCAACTTAATGCATTTATTTTTGTGCTCCATAATCAAATAGCTTGGAAAGAAAGGGATACTGAACAATTAATTAAAGGCTAGTTCCTCTAGCCTATGTATGAGAGCTCATTATGGAAAACCATCTGCATTTGTTATACATTTCAGGTCCCATGCCTTTGACAGCTGATTTAAGGAACATTATATTTCCATCCTGCAGAAAATTTTTGATGCCTTCACCTCATATGAAGAGAAAAAAATTAGAAGATATTTATGATGGATGTTTGAAGAGATGGGAGTTTCTCACAGTTGCATTAAGAAGAAGAGAAGTGATATCTCCCATGAATCTTAATAAGGAGTCTAGAAATAGGGCCTAGAGCTTTATGTACACTAATCCCTCAGGTCAGTGAAAAATGTAGGGGTGCATGTGGATGGGTATGATAAAAAGGCCTCCTCTCCTTCTTACACTCACATGTCTCTATGGAAAAAAAGAGAGCCTCAAGATCCTACTCACTTTGAGGAGTGACATAAAAAGATAAAACAAGGATCGGGGTACAATACTTCTGAATTTAGGCACTGGGATATTCAGTTTCACCCATTTGACCTTAGTAGTCTAGTTGGAATGCACGAATTCACAACCTATGTTTTGAATAGTAAATTTTTTAAGAGGACTTATAAACAAGTAAGTGTGGGGAAGATGATAAGGCCAAAATATACCTCATCAATGTGTAATAAATGATCTTATTTTACTCTCTTTTTTTATCAATTTTGACTGTATTTTGTGGCTTTTTCTTGATCTATTATAAGTTAGGATGTAATTGTCCATATTTTTTTTGATTTACTTCCAATGTCTAAAAAATCAACAATTCCAAACAAAAAGTGTGGAAATTCAATTTTTGTAATAAAACAGGTCACATTCAATCAATAAGAACAAAGTATGAAGCAACCAACACCTTTTTGGGAACATTGGCTTCAATGCAGCTTAGCTTCAGAACCTCCAGGATTAGCTTCTAGAGCACCATCACTCAACAAAGGAACTTTATTGCTTGTTTTCAGAACCTTCAGACTTAGTTCCAAAACTCCAACACTTAGTTTTGGAACTGCTATGTTTAGCTTCAGAACTTTAGCAGTTAGTTTCGGAATAGTTTCCCTTTATTCTCAGAACTTCTTCAAAGTTCTAGAATTAATGGGAATCTATTTATTTTGATCAAACATCTAGTGATAGAGAAATTAATGGGGCTTCCCATCAGAAGTAGATCAACAAATTATTGATTCTTCATACTACATAAATACTTATGTAGGATTAGACACCTTTATGTCCAACAAGGTTTCTAAATTCCACATCTAATTTGAGCGCTATTTTGTTTCACTAGAACCTATATATGGATGGACATTTATTGAGCACTTATGATTGTAAATGCATCTTTGGATGATGGAATATATATAAAGACATGTAGATAGATGATAGAAGATATATATGATATAGATATAAAATGAAGTTTAT
Source organism: Taxus chinensis (assembly GCA_019776745.2). Lineage (NCBI taxonomy): Eukaryota > Viridiplantae > Streptophyta > Pinopsida > Cupressales > Taxaceae > Taxus > Taxus chinensis. Next base: position 446,614,397 of record CM034152.1, on the reverse strand, counting down.
AAGACATAACATTTCAATATTAAGATATCCATTTCATTTTGAGAAAATCATACTTTTTCAACTCCTAATTCAAGGTGGAGCAAGGGCCCACCACTCCTCTAAGAAGCAGGATTCTTTGTTTTACTGGTATTTATATTTTTAAGCAATTCATGTAAATCTGTTAAGTGTTAATTCTGTAAATGCTTTTGCTTCTTCAAGTGAATTTTGTTATGTCTTTTTCCCTGTTTGTGTTATAGATTAGACTTTTATTTCCTTGCAAGCATTTTAAACAACATTTTCAAACGTGTGCTTATTTCCAAGAAAGTGTGTTTACTTCTATAGTGTGTTTTTATTTCCAACAATTTTTTCCATTCTGTAAAGAGTGTTTATTTCCAGCAATTTGTTTCATTATGCGAGAGTTTGTTTTATTTCTAGAAGCACGTTTAATTCTGAAAGATTTATTTAATTTAGAAATGAGTGTTTATTTCAGAAATTTTCTTATATTTTAGCTTTAATAAGGCTTTGGCTAGGAAATCCTAAGGACATTACAAAAAACCACCAGATAATAAAAATAATAAATACCTATAATCAATTACTAGATCACTAAGATTCTTCTTGTTGCATATAGCTTCAGACACACCCCTGGTTTGAATATGACATCAACTAAGAGTTGATTAAATGAAAGGAATAGTTCCACCCATCAATCTCATTCAATATTTAATTGACAATAATGTAATCGAGCTTCCTGAACCTTCGGCATCTTAGTTGGTCAATGAAAATAAAAAGATCAAAATATTTAATGACCATCTTCCTAAACATGACAAGAAAGTGGTTGATCCTTCAGCTAATCATACATATCATGCAGTGCCTCCTCCTTCATTGGGGGCTCTTGATTTTCTAGTTTCTCATGCAAATGCATCTTCACCATTCGTTACATTCTCTAATCACAATTATCATGCCACATTCTCTTCTAAAACATTACATATCAGTTATTCTATCAGGCCACATGCTATCAATAATAAAATGGTTGATCCATCAATTCATATGCATGGGCACTTTATTGCACTTCTTATTTCTGTTGACTATCCTCTATCTCATATTTCATATCTAATTCCTACATCTTACATTTATGTCAAGATTTTAGTCATAGCTGGTACTCTTACCATGTTTGTGCCATTTCTTTTACATGCATCAATTATGTCTAAATTTCATTCAAAACAAACAATTCATTACTATTAATGGTGTTCCACCATGCACATTATGACTGAAACCTCCTCTTGAGGTTTCTATTGCACTGGCTAGATCATCTAGGTCCCCATGACCTCTCTTATCTAAAACTCAATCTGATCCTAGCTCTCTTGTCTGCACATGACTTACTCGATCTCATCAGCCTACTAGTCCATCTCATCAGTATAGGTCCACCACCCAGGTGGTTCCTTCACATAGGTATACATCATCTCCTTGGTTCCCTTTTCACAAGTGTTCATCACCTCCACATTCTCCTTTAGATAGGTGTTCATCACCTCCATGATCTCCTTCACATATATTTTCATCACCTTTGAGCTTTGCTTCACACATGAGTCCATCACCCTATATGTCTCATGCACATAGATCCCACTCACCACTACATCATCGGTATCATACACATCTGGTGTTATACATGGTCACCCAATTTTATCAACAAAAACATTGGATGGAGGAATATTTCCCTTTACTTTTATGAAATAAATTATTCACACTTAGGGGCGTCATGCTTACTCTTCCCCCCTTATATCATCCTAAGTTATCTGTATATTTTACTCATAATCCAATACACCCTTATATCATCATTACCTATGACACAATATTGTACTACGGTTCACACTAGAATTTTGAGGGCATTCTACATTCATGAACCTCACATGACATGACACATTTCACACTCTACACATTTATGGAAAAATTTTATAGCATCACATTCTCACACATTGTCACTATCCGATGACGCAATCTAGTTCCACAGTTCATACGCAACTATTGAGGGTCTAAATATGAAATGAAACTCACCAAACTAACTCACTCTCTATGCTCTATGCTTCATCGATCACATATTTCTAACACACAACTCAGACCATTTACCCATGACGCACTCTTGTTTTATAGCCCATTCTTGACTACTAAGGGGTTTTTTATAAATAAACCTCATCTCATGCATACTCATCCACATCTTCTCAAGGAGCACATTGTTCCTATTACACTCACATTACATTATATTCCATCTCACTCACAACATACTACATATATTGGTTTCACTTACTCTTGTTTTCTTATACTTTCATGTTGCACTTTGTTTACTATGATAGTCAGATACTTTATATGTCATTATCTTTATCATATACACACACACATTCACTTTCCTTCTAGTTGTGAACATATCATGCAAACAAATTATTACACAAAGAATAGATGTTTGGCACTATACCTCTTACCAGTCCCATAATGGCTCCTAGAGGCATCTACATTTGTAATCATCACAAGTGTTATTGTTTTGATTTATAATACTTCCTATTCTTACTAGCACACTACTAAATCAGATCATTTATGATTTGACATTTTTTTTATCTTTCTAACATGCTAATGGGTGATTCATGTGTATAATTTGATTTACATGTCTATTTTCAACCATGGTTGGCTAAACCTTTTCTTTCTACTTTTTTTAATTGTTTGTGGGCTTTTCCCTATGTCTTGCTTGTTCATTTCTTGGTTGCTTCAGACCTGATTGTATTGTGACATTGTTAGTGATGCCCCATATTTAAAACCCACTTTTCGCAGTCTAAATTTCCTTCTTTCTTACAAGATGACACATTATCTTCTATATGTGTATTTTTCTTATTTGAAGTAACGCATGTTTCTAGCCACTTTGTTTGTGTATGCCTTGGTTTCTATAAGTCACATTCCCTCCCCCTTGTAGGGCTTCAATTTCATATCTACATTGGCTTCTCATTTTGGCTGCATTCTCCTAGTGACATCACATGCACCCCAAATGAGGAGGGTCATACATTGGGTGAGTCAATCAACCATTAAGACAGTCAAAGTACAATGCAATTCCATAATGGTACATCACAATCTTCAATCACAGAAATAACCCAAAATATGACTTGGGTATTCAACACATCATGGACGCCAACACCTAGATACAAACATGAGTTTTTGGGTACCCATGACCCTTCCTGGGTGCCTATGACCAGGGAGCCTAAGCTATAGTATTTTTCTCATATCAACATAGTTCATAGCAGTCTATAGAACAATTTTATCAGTAGAGGCATAATCCTCCAGCAATTAACATACGTTCTTTCTTTGTTTTTCTATTTGTGATAGATCAAACTAGATTGAAATGGATCAAATTTGAAAAAAATAGGATCACACCATATGCAATGGTGTATAAATTGTCAAGAAGCTATCAAATTTTTGAGAATAACAATATACCTTTCTCCCTACACTTCTTCTATGGAGTGAGATCGCCCAAAAAACTCAACTTTCTATAACATTCTCAGGATCCTTTCTACACTCTTCACTCATCACAGATTAGGTGCACATGTTCCTTTTCACATATTTACACACTTTTACATGCTTTTTACATATTTGGATCAAATTTTTCACATACACTTCTTTGAGTACTCTGTTTATCCTCTTTTGCCAGTCCTTCCTTTTGGGAAGCAATGGTTACATCATCAAGCATCAAGCAACATTGAAAATAGGTACAATGTAACATATACACATATACTTTCATGCTAGGGTCACTATCTTTTCTCTTGCTTCCACAGATCATTTTTATCAGTCCATACATTTTCTTGTCTCTCAAAATGATTTCTCCATCGATCTACATGGTTATCAATTACACATCTTCTATCTACTTTATGTTATCTAGTATTAAATCAACAACATAAATTATGGGAAAATGTAGACACTAAATCATGTGCTTAGTGTACATTTCTAAGTCCTAATCACATACTTGCATTCTATGATTCCTAACAGAGAAAAGTACTAATTAACCACTGTCTTTGGCATCTTTTTTTTCTTTGTATTTTCCTTGGCCTTACACACCCTATTACCTAGTATGACTTTTGATACTTCAACCTTTCTGAGTCTGGACACCAGCACCTAGCTAGGATGTTGGTGCTCAAGTTTTTTCATCCCCTCTGGGTGACCCTGACCTCTTTGTATCTTTCTTGCCTCTTTTGGGCCTCTTCTATCTATTAGGCATCTTGTTTTTTTAAGGGTCATCCTTTTAGTGGTCAAATAAAAAATTCAAACAAGGGAATAATATAAATAAATTTATATGTGATCATAATAAAGGACCGAGCACTAAGCATGTACTACCATCACCTAATGTTGCATTTAAAGGAATTATAATAGCATCAAAGAATCCATCTAGTTATCATTCAAGGGACAAGGGACTCCATTATTTTGCATACACTTCATAGGAGGGTAAGTTTATTTTAACATCCACACATCCATTTACATTGCTACATCTAGTTATTGCTCGATATTCAGGTGTGTCTAACATAAGATCCACCTAGGGAATGATTCTACACACACATGCAGAACTACATGGAGTCTGAAATGTAGAGTTGTTCTTGGTTGTAAGATCACTCTATCAAGTGACCACCAAGGTTAGTTTGACTCCCCCATTTGCATATTCTTATTTTTAGGATTTTATGTGTTTTGGGGTTTTGCAGGTGCTCTTTCTCTTTGCAGGTTATAGGAAAATCTTGCGAGATTAGTGTTATATACTAGTGATCAAGAACAAAAGTCATCAACATTGAAGTGACACTATTAAAATTAGTTTTTTAGTTTTTGAGTAATCATGAGTGCCCAGAACTAGTCTCTAATGCCTAAGTGCCCCTGACCAAATGCAGGCACCCTGTTGGGCAGAAGAAATGTAGCCTAAGCACTAAAGGCACATAAGGATTGGGTGCAAGGACATAGGGTGCATATGTGCACGAAGAAGAATAGTGAAATAGGGCATGCACATTAAAGTGAGAATTTAGGACTTAGCCAATTTTTAGTGTAAGGATAAATATAGACATCAAGTATAGAGAAAGTTTAGTATGAAGACTTGAATAACACAAAAAGTCTATTTTAGACAAGTGGGAGATCAAACACCATGCACAATTTTGGGCTATAAATAGGATTAGAATTGTAGCTATTATTAAATAATCTATTAATAACACACTTACATGCTTTTGTAATTATCTTTTAGTGGTGAATTACTATTCTTAACATGCAGCCTATTTTGAGGATGAATAGGTGGTGAAGGGAAAGTACCCACCCCTATATATATGTATTGATTTACATGGTTTATGGATCCATGTTTTGTTAGAGTTATGATGTTGGTTTATGGGCGCACATGACTAATGGTGACATTGTTAAGTATGTATAAACCTTCTGTGTTTTACAGAAATTAATATAATGGATCTTTATGGCTGGATATTTATTGTTGACATGTCTCTGATAGCTTCATGTATGTTAAAATTAATCTTGATTGTTGTATGAGTAAAACTTGCATATGGTTAACATCTAGATCTTGGTTATAGTATGATTTATTCTTGAATGGATATTATGGATTTGGAATATTTGTATAATCATGCTAAATTCTTAAGAAAGATGTCATAAAAGAGGGACCTGGTTCACTTGTGTGCTTTAGGTGAGCGCTTAGTTCTGGCTGAGTGATGTGCTAGCGTGCCTTGGGTTGTTGTGGGTAAAAACAAGACTAAATTTTGGTTCCATTTCTAGGACCTCTTTCTAATTATTTACAAGGATGTTGCATGATGAAGACATACCGGTTTACCTTAGCTAGTATTGAAGAGTATGCTCATAGATTTAGTACTGGACTTGAATTTAATGCACGCACGTAGCTTGAATAGATTTTATATCATGATATGCATGATATTTTCTTCTACATTTTCTCTATAGAGCTGTACAAGTGGCTAGTACCTTATACATTGAAGAGAAACTCGTTGTATCAAACAATTATATGGATGCAGGAAGAATTCCAGGATTTGCATGATGCTGATCTGACTTGCACACATGTTGTAGACCATTAGTGGAGTGATGTTCTTAATAGATATATTTTAGAGTACATAATTTCTAATTATTCCTATCCAGAGGTTTTTGAGTTCTAGTTATTATGTGAACCTGAAGGATCATATTTGCATGGTATCTCTTTAGCGATTAAGATCTTAATCATTACTCTAGATTTGGAACGTCTTAATGGATAACTAAAACCCACCATGTGTGGGTGTAGGAGTAGGTGTGGTGAATTATGGAAGACCTTGGTGGTAGGAAAGGTAGAGACAAGAAAGGTGGCTTAAGTTTAATGAGGTGTGCGAGAGGGATTTAGGGAAGCAACCTAAAGTATGATATGAATGAGTCCATGGCGTTGTGGAGAGATGATGGCTCGTGAAGGATTTAAAGCTCACGCATGGAAGACATGGAGCTAGAGAATCTATAGATCTCCCCCATTTGGGTAAGAACATGGAAGACAATACCTCTTTGGCCTTACATGAGAGTACGTCTGGAAGAAGAAACTAATGAGGACCGCATGTGTGCATTTGATCCTTCTTGATGACCTAGTCCTTGTGCATTTAGTTTTCTAGTTTCTGAGGATAGTCACTGAGTAAGAAATGCTAGTGTTGACAATAGAGTAGTCAACAGATAGAGTTAACTATCCATCAATTTCAGGAGTTGAATACAAAATTTCTTTGGATTACACATTCATCTATGGCTAGCGCAATCATCATCTATGTTATTTAGAGGTACAATGGTTAGAGGTATATTTTCTAGTGCATCATCATTACAAAGTGTGGGCACACATAATGTTGTTAATCACATCTGGAAGCAGAACAACTTTGCAGACTCGTGGGAGATTCAATTTAGCACAAAATGTTAGAACAATAGAGTAGCTCATCCTCTGGTCCTTTTCATGCTATAGGAGGGGGGTCAGTAGGATCTAGGTGGTTCAAGATCTGGTGGTTCTAGAGGTAAAGGTAACACTTGGAGGTAGTATAGGTTATAGGATTTAGCTGGGAAGGGTCTACACCAACCCCAATAATTATATTTTTAGATGTCTCTTCATCATCCCAGTAATATTGAGGAATTGAAGATGTAGCATGATCATGTACACATGTGAATGAGATAATATGGTCATGCAAAGGGGAATGTACAGCTCCAGAGCCTAAGGAAAGCCAATATGATAACTACTTTCCAAGGGTGCATGCATAGTTGGTATAGGAAATATGATCCAAACTAGACTGTGTGTAGACTATACCATGTGTGCTGTGATGCTTTCTTGGAAAAGTTCCATATACTTGAGTTTGAGTAGAAAAGCATAATTATTGCGCTGAAAGAGATATCAAACAAGGAATGCCTGAGAGATTGTTAAGGGAGTATGATGCATGATTCAAAAACCTTTGATGCCGAAGTAATCTTATGAAATTCACCCGAGTTAGCATGCTCAATGGTTCATCAGAGGCTTGATTATGCCTTTCAGAAGGGTCATCTCTCACAAGAAGATTTATACATATCTACACAAGACACTTGAAAGCATCTCTATGTGCACTAAGGTATTTAGAAGTGTAGACACTAGGGTGAAGCTGGAGTTAGAATGTTCATGAATCTGTAAATTGCAGCAATGGACAAATTAGTTGGAGAATTTGTCATCTAATTCAGCTCATGAGATGTGTAATGGTATTTGGTGCACAAATTGTGAAGTATAAGGACATACTAAGGATAGTTTCCCTCGTAAATTAGTGCGCACCATGTTGCTAGACTATGAGATATTTCACTTAGATCATGATTCAATTGGGTGTCTATTGTTGCAGCATGTGTGATCCAAGGAAGAACATGTGTCTTTTTATTGCAATATTTGTCAAGTCCCACACATGCATGATACTAGAGAATTGCAAGTTGATTGATCTAGATTCATGATTCCATTGATATTGGTGTGCATGTTAGACCAGTGTTGCAAAGCAATTCAAAGAAGCATGAAGGATGAGCATCATGATCATGGTCACAATGAAAGGTGCTTTAATGGAGGCCGAGGTAGAGTTCGTCGTTACTGATGGAGGATTCAAAAGTTGTGGTTATGCGATGGTGGAAGAAGTGAATTTACCCTGAGGAACATTTTATATAGGTGGATCCCATGATCATTATAGGTGCAAATTCCCTCAGAATATTATTCTTTATCATTTTTCTAGAAAGAACCACAACTATGACGAGTGCCTAATAAGTTGTATAAGCACATTTAGGTAAGAAACACAATAAGTATGATAAGGGAACGGGGACTGGTTAGAGTACATTACACTGTTATGGAAGATCATTGGATTCCAAAGATTGCAACACTTAATCCTGATATGATACCTGTGCTAGTCACATTCATGCGCTGAGGTTGCGTGCACTTGTGAGGTAATTTCCAAAGACATAAGCTTATTATTACAAAGGAGGAAGTGATAAATGCATGCAAATTATCCAAACCCTACTCATCTAGAAGGAAGTTTATCAAGAAACCATGGAAGTTATTATAGAAACTTGCAGGGTGAGATATAATGTTTAAAGGAGAAGTCATGGAAGGTGAAGCTAGCCAAAGATAGTTGAGATTCCTTAGAAGGATGTTGATGATTTAAAGGAGGATTTTCAAGATGTTGGGACAAGAAAACATCATTCCATTGTTATTGGGGGAATGGCTTGATGGGATAACATTCCACTTGTTGGAGTCCGAGCACAAGAGACATACATTTTGTATGTTAACTCTACCTCCTCATAGTCTTGATTATGAAAAAGAGATCACTCTGAATGCATTTGTTAACGGATGGTTGTAAAGTAATATTTTTATTGATATATGTGTAGAAGTAAATGTACTCAATTTAGATGTGTCGAATCAGATGGGGAGGCCACCATGTTACAATCATCTTAAAATGTTGTATTTATATGAAAAAAAGGACTAGAGCCACACCCATTGGAGTATTGAAGGATGCCACTATTACTATACAAGGGGCCAAGTTTACTAGGGAATTTGAGGTCTTGGTGCTTGCAGAAGAAAATAGTTTTTCAACTTTTCTTGGGTGCCCTTAGTGTTTGCAAATAATGTTGATCTACACTTTAATAAAGGCTATATAAGTTTTGAGAACAAAAAAGAGTGCATAATTATTCTTTTAAAAGAGGGGAAGGTTGCACCGTATATAGAACCCTTGAGTGAAGAGGATATAAATAAGATATATGCACGTATAGCTAGGGATTCTAAATTATTTAAGCCATCTAAGGAAGGTGTTATATAGTGGGATGATGCTCAGTTTATGAGTGATAGGAGCAATATTTCTTATGATAACTGGGTGCATGAAACATATGAAATGGTTTGATGAGAGATCAAAAATACAATTACCCACATTATCAGGTTGTGCATTGTTCAATGGTTGAGTCATAACTAGGTGCCTCGGTGCATTGGTGAAGGAAACCCTGAATTATTTCTACACGTCATGAAAGCCCAATGGAAGGATGTGTTATCCAAAATGTGCCCCCTACTCATTTTGTGGCTAACTCCTTCCATTCTTCCCTCTCTTGTGCCTCAGTTATAAAATTTTTCTTTTTAGGCACTCAAAACTTTCTAGAAATGGCATCATTGGATAAAGCTCTCTTTCAGCTTTCCAGAAAGGTAAAGTTTTCCTCCTAACTCCATGTATTTTTAAAGTTATGGCTCAGCGGAGTTTTTGTGGGAAATTTTCCCCAGGAAGGCCCGCAGCCAATGAGATACCATGACGTGTCCAGGGAAGTGGCGGGGGTCGGAGGAAAACTTTGTTTTTTACCAAGTGTTTTTGCAAAATTTCAAAAGGAATATTTTTTCCTGCAGGCCCACCGACGAATCAGGTGCCGCCACTTGTCCAGGGGAGAAATTTGAAAAATTAGGCTAAGTGCTGCGCATGGAAATTTTTGGAAGGAGGGCCCGTGCCCAGTAAAAGCATGCCACATGTCCTATGGAGCCGGAATTGTGGAGGGAAAAAGAGAAGTTGGAATTTTGGCAAAGTATTTTGCCAAATTTAAATAAAGAAAGTTTTGGGCCACTGCCCCGCCAACGAATCAGATCAGGCCACGTGTCACCGGAGCCCAGACCGGCGAAGCGTGAGAGGAAATTGGGATTTTTTCCCAAATTTTTTTCCAAAAGTGAAGATGCTTGTGGAGGGCCCATGACCAATGATATGCCACCACGTGTCTCGGACCGGTGGAGGGCGGGGAGAAATTGGGAAATTTTCCCAAAGGAAAAAGGAAGGAAATTTCACAGGGAAAAGCCCACAAGGAAAATTCCAAAGGGGCAAGCCCACCTCCAATGGGGTTTTGCCAGGTCGAAAATGGTCAGAAAGGCAATGGAGAAATCTTGGGGAAAATGCCTGCGTCCAATCAAAGCATGCCACGTGTCCTCAACTCATCGGCCTGGTGGGGATTTTTTGAAATTTTTTCCAAAGGGAAAAACAAAGAAAAATGAAGTAGGATAAGCCCGTGCCCAATCAAAGCATGCCATGTGGCACCTAGAAAGGCAGAGCACGAAGATTTTTTGTGAAATTTTCCCAAATGCAAAAAGGTAAAAATTCAAAATTTTTGCCCGCCAACCTGATTTGGCCTTGTTTTGCCCTAAAACTTCAAATGGCCATATCTTTCGATCCAGAGCTCAGTTTTTCACGTTCTTTATATCAATGGAAATATGGTGAAATTATCTACAAGATTTTAGGGTCATTTTTTAATTTTTATGGAGTTTGGAGAGATAAAATTGAAAAATGCCTCTGGCACGTGGCCATGGACAGAAATGACGTTTCAACCACTGTTTTTAATGAAGAATGGATCACATTCTCTCCCAGAATGGCTAAAAAATGTCAAGGGATGGGTCTGTAAGGACACCCATGCTGTTTTGATTACATTTTGGTCAATGGTTGAATCCCTTCCATGTTTTCCCCATGTTTCTCTCTCCTGGGCTCATCCCTTGCACTGTAAAAGCCAGATTTGGCTCATTTTCAAAGGGTTGAACATTTTTGTGTATAACAGGCTCCATTTTTCACCTTGGAAGTGATTTTGGTGGAATATCAGACCTTTTTTCAAGACTGCAACCTATTTTTCCTCTCAGGTGTTGTAATGCAAGTGATTTTTGATGTTAAAATAATAATGCAGGCCCTGTGATTAAGTTTCCATCCTCTGCTTGTGTTGTTGGACTAATTTTTGATCCTCCATTATTGTTATCAATTTGTGCATGAAGTTTTATTGCATTTTATGAATTGTTTCAATCTACAGAAGTAATAAATTCTCACCACTCCTTTAGTGCATCACGTATTAGCATTAGTTTTAGTTTTTTGCATTCTCTATCTCTGTCCATTTTGGAATTTAGAGAGTAGGATTTTGAGTTTTAAACCTCTGTAACTATGCAAGTGATGTATCTGATCAGAGGAGTTAAGGAACCAACCTCTAATCTAGAGATTCCTTTCCCATTTTACAAGTCCCACACTTGGGGAAAGGATTCAATGTTGTGCAATCACACTAGATGCTTAGGATGATCAAACTAGAAATCTGATCAACATCCAGGGGTGTTGCTGATTTGCAACAATAGTTTTGGCACACCTGGTGGGACCTTAGAGGTATTCATCTTCATTGCAAAAAAATTGATGTGCATTTTTTGCAAGTTTCTTTCTTAAAAGAGCCCTAAATTACACATCTGGCGACTCCAAGGAAGAAGAATCAGTTGGTTTTAACAGTGCAGGCCTAAAAAATCATGAGAAGAATCACCACAAGGTCAAGAGCTGTAGAAGAAGAGGTTATGTTTGAGTATCTATAGTTATCTCTAAGAAGAAGGCAAAAAGGGAGGAGAATTCAAAGGTCTCCATCTCCACCAAACATAACTCTCTCAACTCCTCCACCTGGTAGGCCTTTCATTCAATCAACAAGGGTTCTAAGGCTAATCAGAATGGCACAAAACAACCCCTATGTCAATTTCACTAGCAGCAGCCCACTTGCTCTCAATGCACAAAATCTAATTCCAGTTGCAGCATTGAAAAACATTCCATACTTTACTGGAGAAAATCAGACCACTCCTGGTGATCATGTCAAGGATATTGCTAACATTTGTGCAATCCATGAGATCAATGAGATGCAAGTTGCTGTCAAACTACTGGCATCTTCATTCAAAGGGAAAGCTTTGCAATGGTTTAGGAGTCTTGCCTCAGGTTCTATTCAAAATTGGAATCAGCTATGTATAGCCCTCCATGAGTAGTTTGGAGAAAAGGGAGACAACTTGTCCCTTTTAGAGCAGCTGTCAACCATCAAGAGAGCTCCCAATGAGCAGCTGACAGACTTTAATTTCAGATTTCAAAGGACTTGGGAGAGAATTCCAGTGGCAGTTAGGCCAACAATAGAAGGTGCTTTTCTTTATTACCTCAAAGCTTTAAATTTTGATATTTCTATGTTAATTTAGTCCATGGGAGGCACAACTATTCCCATTGCTTATAACATTGCTATTAGAGCTGAAAATTGTTTGATTCAAGCGGGAAAGCTAGCTCCTAGGCCTCCAATGCCACTTTTTCCAAACCTAGAGAGCCCAAACACTAATCAAATGCCTAATTTAGCTCCTATTCCCACTCCTAGAAATCAGAATTCAAGTGAAGCTTCTACTTCATCTTCTAGTGCCTCAAATGAACTTCAAGAAGTCATGAAGCAATTACAAAATCTAGGCAATGAGCTGGTTACACTCAAGAGGCAGCAAGCCCAAGGTTTTAGACCTCCCTTCTAGCCTCAAGCTCAGCCTAACAGGCAGCCATATCAACCCCAAAGACCACCCAAGCCAACTGCAAATTTGAATCAAACAAGGCCTCCTGCCAACAGACCATTTCAGCCCTATAATCCCAATGCTACATCTGCCTCTAAAGCATTAGTGCCGATACAAAACAATATAGCTCAAGAGTATAATTGGTGTTTCCCATGTAATGAACCTCATAACCAATCCATGTGCTTCAATGGTGCCTTGAATCAAGCATTAATGGTGACAATAACTAGTGTGGAGGGTGAGGTTAATCAAGAAACATTTCAGCATCAGTCAGCTCCAAATGATACCACACTTGTAAATTGGCAGGCAAAAGATTTTTGTGGCATGAATCAAATGGTCTCCCAAAGTGTTGTAGCCAACAAAAGGTCAAAGAGGAGAAATTTGGGTGAAGAAAATCCATTAGCCCCAAGCAATCCTCAATCTTCTATCACTCCACAAATTATTGGCAAACAAAATACAGTCCCAAACACGCAAGGACTACCCAAGATAGCTCCTAGGCCAACTCAAATGCTAGTTGCTGCTACCCATGTGCAAGGAAAGAATGTGTAGGCCATGGGACAGAAAAGAGATGCTTCATCTCCATTCAATATCATTGATCAGATGAAGAAGAAAAATGTAAACATATCAATGTGGGAATCACTATCTATCCCAGGCCAAAGAGATTTGCTACAAGCTGCCATGAAGGACTGGTCAACTTCAAATCAACAAGTCTAAATGCAAGAGAAGGTGCTCACAAATGTTGCACACCCTGAGGGAAATCATGGAGGACAACAAGGTAAAATGTTGAAGCCCCCTCCATTCTATGTTTCATTGATCATTGGGAATCAATTAGTACACAATTGCATGATTGATTCCGGGGCAAGTAGTTCAGTAATGCCCAAGTAAATAGCTGATCAGTTGGGGCTCCAGTATGAAACCATATCCAAAGGGGTAGTGTAATTGGATGGGACAACAGTAAAAATAGTTGGAGTGATAAAAAACTTAAGTCTTACCTTGCATGCATGTCCCAACGTTGTTGTTTTACAAGATTTCTTAGTAATAGACCTTCCACCACTCTTCGCCCTATGTTTGTCGAGGGATTTCATAGCCAAGATTGGAGGTTACTTATCTGCTGATTGGTCACACATGTTGTTCAGGACAAGATATGGAACTAAATCCATAATCAGATCTGAGCCTATTGCAAACTTTCACATTGAGCCTTACACTCCAAGTCAAATCAATACCAATTGTTCAGCATTTGATCAATAAGATTATCCAATCACTGGTGAAGCTGATACCAAGGTTGGGAGTATCCCAGATCTAACTCATGATGAATGGGCGAACAAGGTACATGCTTTTGACCCTTATCAAGAAATAGAAGAATCTGAGTTAGGATTCTATTGCATGGATGAAGAAAATCACCCTATTCCTAGCATCACCAAGCCAGGCCAAAAGGATGACAATGAGGTATGAAATTTGTTTTTTGATGGGTCAAGGAGTAGACAAGGTGCAGGAGGGGGAGCTATACTTGTTTCCCCTCAAGGAGTTAAGTATTATTCAACTTTTATATTTCAGTTTGCATGCTCTAATAACACTACTGAATATGAAGCTTTGATACAAGGATTGCATTGGTCAATAAGGAGAGGAATAAAGAACTTGCAAATCTTTGGTGACAATAAGTTGATTGTCAACCAAGTTAAGGGGCAACATGCTATCAAGAATGATCTACTCAAATGCTACAAGAATAGGGTGTGGGACCTCATTGAATATTTTGAGGGTTTTGGCATAAAATTCATTCCTAGAAAAGAGAACCAAGCTGCTGATAGGCTTGTAGTAGTTGGGGCAGCCTTTGACGTTGTTGAAAGCATTCAGAAAGACAAGGTACAGCCAAACATCCATGTGATTGTGAGGCCTTCAGTGCCAGACAACAATGTAATTTGGTAAGTGTTTGAAAATGATCAACAAATCATCCATTTCTTGCAAGAGGAGGTTGAGTTCTCAACTAAAAATAAGGAAAAGTTGGAGCAGCAGTATGGTGACCAAGTGGTACAGCTGAGTACCAATAAGCTACCAAAGGGACTTATTACTTTGGAGTCCATTTTCAATCCTAATGATCAGTTTAGGAAAGAGAAAGCAAACATCCAAGTCAAGGGAGAATATTCAGTGTCCATCTTTTTAGAAGAAGGAAAATCACTCCAAATTGGTAAGATGACAACTGAGAAAGAAAGGTATGAGTTCATACAACTTTGTCAAGAATTCCTTGATGTGTTTGCTTAGAGCTATGAAGATTTGAAAGGTTTCAATCCCAAGTTAGCTCAACATACCATTGAATTGGAACCAAGTAATAAACCCATCAGGAAAAATCAAAGGCCAGTCAACCCCCACATGGAGCCTCTCATGAGAAAATAATTGGATAGGTTGATAGAATCAAGAATCATATTCCCTATCAAGCATTCTAGTTGGGTAGCCAACTTGGTTCGAGTATGAAGGAAGAGTGGGGAAATCAAATTGTGTGTTGAATTTAGAGATTTGAATAGAGCATCTCTCAAGGATCATTATCCACTTCCTTCTATGGAGTAAATTTTACAAGTTGTTGCTGGCTCCGAGAGGTTTTCATTACTTGATGGCTATTCAGGGTACAATCAGATTATGGTGAAGGAAGAAGATCAGTTCAAGACAGTCTTTACAACCAAATGGGGAACTTATGCATACAGGAAAATGCCATTTGGGCTGTCCAACAATGGAGCTACCTTCCAAAGAGCAATGGACATGGTGTTTAAGGATTTGATTGACAACATAGTGCTGATATATCTTGATGATATCACTGCTTTTTCAAGAAATGTAGCAGACCACCTCTTTCATCTGAGACAAGTATTCACAAGGTGCAGAAGGTTTGGAGTATCCTTGAATCCTAAAAAATGTATTTTTCTAGCCCATGAAGGAAAGATCCTTGGCCATATTGTCTCCAAATAAGGATTAGAAATTGATCCAAAGAGAGTTAAAGCCATAAGAGCACTACCATTTCCAAGCCACAAGAAGGCCCTTCAAAGTTTCTTGGAGAGAATAAATTTTGTTCGGAGGTTTGTCCAAAATTTTGCAGCCCTAGTCAAGCCTATCACCAAGATGTTAAAGAAAAGCATGGCTTTCAAATGGACTGCAAAAGGCAAGGAAAGTTTTGAAGCAATCAAAGAAGCCATCTCTCAAGCCCCAACTCTCACTAACCCGGATTTCTCTAAGGATTTCATCCTCTATGCATTTGGGGGTGATGATACTATTTCTGCAATTTTGGTACAGCAGAACAAAGATAATGATGAGTAGCCAATTGCTTTCTTCAGCCAAATCCTGGAGGACTATGAGGTGAGATATTCTTTCATTGAGAAACATGTTCTTGCAATAATCAGGATCTTGAAGAAATTCAAGCATTTAGTCTCAAACAACAAGGTTCAATTGTTGGTTTCTCATGTGGGAGTTAAAGACTTCCTCCTCAACAAAGACTTAATGAAAAGAGAGCAGGTTGGATTAATCGTGTCATGGAGTATGACATTGAGATAAAAGTCACCAAGTTGGTCAGAGGAAAAGGATTGTGTGAGCAGCTGATTTTGAGCAAACAAAAGGAAGCATGCAACGAGAAGGAGGCTGTTTTGGCGTTGCAAGACAGCCATGAGCAAGGAAGCACTCAAGAAGAAAATAATGATGTCCCTATTCCTTGCTAGACCCAAGACATAATGCACTTCCAAAGCACAGGTCTATGCCCTCCAGAGATGAACAAGACCAAAAGAAGACACTTTAGATTGTAGGCTGTCCCATATGCCCTTGTTGATGGTGTCTTGTTCAAGAGGGATGCGAATGGAGTACTACTGAGATGCATTGGTACAAATCAAGTTCATAGGGTGTTGGAAGAATTCCATGGTGGACCAGCTGGTGGTCATTTTGCACCAAGAGTGATAGCTCTAAAGATAATGAGGGTTGGCTATTATTGGCCCAAGATTTTCAATGATTGTTATGCATGGATAAAGAGGTACAAGAATTGTGCATTCTTCACAGGTAAAGAGAGGCTAGCTGCCCTTCCATTGCATCCAATTTCAGTTGACAAGCCATTCATGCAATGGGGTTTAGACTTCATTAGAGTCATTAATCCCAATTCAAGCCAAGGGCACAAATGGATTCTAACAGCAACAGATTATTTCACCAAGTGGACTGAAGCAGTAGCACTCAAGGAAGCAAATGAATCTAGCATCCTAGACTTCTATGAGGGAATAACAACCAGATTTGGCATACCTGCTACAATAATATCAGATAATGCATTGGCATTCATTGGGTCCAAGGTGACTGAATGGGCTGTTAAGAATGGAATCTACCTAAGTATTTCATCAAACTATTATCCTCAGGGGCATGGCCAAGCCGAGTCTACAAACAAGAACTTGTTGAGGATCATTAGGAGGAATCTTGATGAAAATCAGAGGTCTTGGCATACTAAATTGAAATCAGCCTTATGGGCTGATAGGATAACTCCCAAGAGATCTACATGTAACTCTCCATTTAAACTTGTTTATGGGAGAGAGATAATTTTGCCCATGTCACTTGAGTTGCCAACATTGGAACTCATGAAACAGTTGGAGTTATTGGAGTTTGAGCCCATGGAAGTCAGATATGCAGAATTGATGGAGCTCCAAGAGATCAGAAATCAGGCATCCCAAGCAATGGAGAAGGATCAGGCTTTGATAAAGAAGAACTTTGATAGAAAGGCCAAGAATAAATCCTTCCAAGTTAGAGATCTAGTGTTAAAATGGGATGCAGATAGAGCAAAACCAGGAAGGAATTCAAAATTTGATGCCATTTGGAGTGGCCCATACATGGTCACAAAGTGTAAGGACAACAATGCTTTCCAATTGTTTTCATTGGATGGTGAAGAACTATAGATTCCAGTCAATGGAATCCATCTAAAGCATTGTTATTGAAAGAAAATATCCACCTTGTACATATTAGCTTAGGTTTCCATTCCTCCAAGTGCTTGTGCACATTATTTTTCTATAGGTTAGTTTTACTTTCCCTAAGTGCTTTGACACAAGCTTGCTGTTCCTGAGGATGTGTTTGCAGACCTTGCTCCATCAGGTGATTTTCCATTTTCCTCCTTGAAGTGTTCTAGTTAGTTGGAGTATCCAAACAGATAATTCGATGACTCCATGCCTAATGGATTGCTTTAGGAAACTGGTAATTTCATCCAGTAGGCAGATGACCCCTCTGAGTCACCAAAATTGTTATCCAAAATGTGCCCCCTACTCATTTTGTGGCTAACTCCTTCCATTCTTCCCTCTCTTGTGCCTCAGTCATAAAATTTTGCTTTTCAGGCACTCAAAACTTTCTAGAAATGGCATCATTGGATAGAGCTCTCTCTCAGCTTTCCAGAAAGGTAAAGTTTTCCTCCTAACTCCATGTATTTTTAAAGTTATGGCTCGACAGAGTTTTTGTGGGAAATTTTCCCCAGGAAGGCCCACAGCCAATTAGATATTGCCACATGTCCAAGGAAGTGGCGGGGGTCAGAGGAAAAATTGGTTTTTTACCAAGTGTTTTTGTAAAATTTCAAAAGGAAGATTTTTTCCCGAAGGCCCTCCGACGAATCAGGTGCCGCCACGTGTCCAGGGGAGAAATTTGAAAAAGTTGGCTAAGTACTGCACATGGAAATTTTTGGAAGGAGGACCCACACCCAATAAAAGCATGCCACATGTCCTATGGAGCTGGAATTGCAGAGGCCAGAGGAGAAGTTGGAATTTTGGTGAAGAGTTTCACCAAATTTCAATAAAGAAAGTTTTGGGCCGCTGCCCCGCCAACGAATCAGATCAGGCCACGTGTCACCGGAGCCTGGACCGGCGGAGTGCGGGAGGAAATTGGGATTTTTTCCCAAAGTGTTTGCACAAAATTGAAAATGCTTGTGGAGGGCCCATAACCAATGATATGCCGCCACATGTCTTAGACCGGTGGAGGGCGGGGAGAAATTGGGAAATTTTCCCAAAGGGAAAAAGAAGGAAATTTTGACAGGGAAAATCCCGCAAGGAAAATTCGAAGGGGAAAACCCACATCCAATGGGGATTTTCCACGTGTCCAGGTTGAAAATGGTCAGAAAGGTGATGGAGAAATCTTGGGGAAAATTCCCACATCCAATCAAAGCATGCCACGTGTCCTCAACTCATCGGCCCGGCGGGGATTTTTTGAAATTTTTCCAAAGGGAAAAACAAAGAAAAATGAAGCAGGATAAGCCCGTGCCCAATCAAAGCATGCCAAGTGGCACCTGGAAAGGTAGAGCACGGGGATTTTTTGGGAAATTTTCCCAAATGTAAAAAAGGTAAAAATTCAAAAATTTTGCCCGCCAACCCGATTTGGCCCTATTTTTCCCTAAAACTTTAAATGGCCATATCTTTTGATCCAGAGCTCGGTTTTTCACGTTCTTTATATCAATGGAAAGATGGTGAAATTATATACAAGATTCCAAGATCATTTTTTCATTTTGATTGATTTTTGAGAGTTAAAATCTAAAAACGCCTCTGGTACGTGGTCATGGACAGAAATGACATTTCAACCACCATTTTTAATGAAGAATGGCTGACATTCTCTCCCAGAATGGCTAAAAAATGTCAAGGGATGGGTCTGTAAGGACATCCATGCTGTTTTGATTGCATTTTGGTCAATGGTTGAATCCCTTCCATGTTTTCCCCATGTTTCTCTCTCCTGGGCTCATCCCTTGCACTGTAAAAGCCAGATTTGGCTCATTTTCAAAGGGTTGAACATTTTTGTGTATAACTGGCTCCATTTTTCACCTTGGAAGTGATTTTGGTGGAATATCAGACCTTTTTTCAAGACTGTATCCTATTTTTCCTCTCATGTGTTGTAATGCAAGTGATTTTTGATGTTAAAATAATAATGCAGGCCCTGTGATTAAGTTTCCATCCTCTGCTTTTGTTGTTGGACTAATTTCTGATCCTCTGTTACAGTTATCAGTTTGTGCATGAATTTTTGTTGCATTTTGTGAACTGTTTCAATCTGCAGAAGTAATAAATGCTCACCATTCCTTTGGTGCATCACCTATTAGCATTAGTTTTAATCTTTTGCATTCTCTATCTCTGTCCACTTTGGAATTTAGAGTAGGATTTTGAGTTTTAAACCTCTGCAACTGTGCAAGTGATATATCTGATCATAGGAGTTGAGGAACCAGCCTTTAATCTGGACATTCCTTTCCCATTTTACAAGTCCCACACTTGGGGAAAGGATTCAATGTTGTGCAATCACACTGGATGCTTAGGATGATCAAACTAGAAATATGATCAACATCCAGGGGTGTTGCTGATTTGCAACAACAAGATGAGGGTGACAGAAGAAATATGATAATTTATACCCTGCACAAGACAACAATGCATTGGTGGACTACACACAGAGATAACCTATTAGAATAGAAAGAGGTAAGAACTTCCTTTTCTAATAGGTTTCTAAGGAACAATATACCTTGTCAGATATGCAAATTCCATGGGAAGGATTCTACTTTTCACCACATTTAGAAGTGTGAGAGACTCTGAATGGAAGGGTAGGAGGCCTTTCCACCATCACTTTGGGTACAGAAGTTATACGCCACTCTAAGCGGTTGTGCATGCGCATGGTATGCTAATACAAAGTTAAAAAGAGAAATAATTAATTTGAAGGAGATGACCTCAGGTATGATTAATACCTTTGACTATTTTTCTACAAAACATCTAGTAAATGAAGCATTACAGATTATGAAGAGCCTTTCTTTAGGAGATAGTGCAAAGGTTAAGGAACTCTTGTTAGATATGTTTGGAGAGTTAGATTTGAAGGTGCACTTTAAATAATAAGAGACATATGAGGAACAACTTGGGTGCACCTAGTTGGAAAAATAAAAGGGTAAGCTAGTTTATATGATTAACAATGATGAAGTAGACAATTTGGATTTTGATCACACTATAGGTAGTTGCGAAGTAATAAATAGTGCTGATGAGAAGGCAAACACTAATCATGAGCCTATGAAGATGAAGAAGGTCAACATTATGATAGATAAAGAACCTAAGGAAGCCATTCTTGGTGATTATTAGTCTAAACAAGAGTTGGCAAAGATTATCAAGCTACTGCATAACTTACAAGACTTATTTCTACGAGGCTATCATGAGTTGAATGGAGTGCATCACTCTTTCAGTGATATGAGGATCAAATTAAATAAATGTGCACACTTAATTAGGAAGAAGCCTTACAAGATGAATCCTAATCTGCACATCAAATTCAAGGAAGAGATTGATAAAATGTTGAAATTTGGAATCATTGAGCCTATTAAGGAGTCAGAGTGCATTAGTCACATGGTAATAAGCATCAATAAAGATGGTAGGATAATGATCTATGTGGACTATAGAGAGTTGAATGCTGCATGTGTTATAGATCCTTTTCCCACCCCATTTATTGAGGAAATATTGGAAGGCGTTGTAGGGTGTGAAATTTAATCTTTCACTAATGGATTCTCTAGTTATCATCAGGTGTAGATTGATAAAAAAGACTAGGAAAAGACAACTTTCACTACTAAGTGGGGAATTTTTTCATACACGGTTATGCCTTTTGGGTTGAAGAATGTGCCTGTAGTCTTTTCATGCATTTTTATAAAAGCACTTGAGGTCTTCATACACAAGTTCTTATAGGTTTACTTGGATGATTGAACTGTATATGGGCTAGTGAAAGATCACTGTGAAAATTTGAAACTTATTTTTGAGAGGTGTAGGCAATTGAGAATCTATCTGAACATTAAGAAGTGTATCTTTGCTACACATTTTGGAAATTTGTTGGGACATATTATATGTAAAGAAGATTTGTTATTAGATCCTACTAAGGTTGCAGTTATCCTAGTCTTAGAGGATCCTACTAATCAGAGAAAGGTGCGTGGGTTCTTAGGACATACAGGTTACTAAAAGAAGTTAATTAAGGGATATGCTAAGATTTCTGTGCCCTTAGAAGAATTTTTGAAAGGTAAAGAAAAGTTCCATTGGAATGAGGCACAACAACTAACATTTGAGACACTGAAGAAAAGACTTACTTTTGCACCCATTCTATGCGTTCCTTCTTAGGATAAACCATTTCATGTACATGTTGATGCCTCTATCATGGCCATTGATATAGTATTAGCACAACCTACTGATGGGATCATTGACCATCCTATTTGTTTTGCGAGCAAGAAATTGAACCCAGCTGAATAGAATTATAAAAAAAAATTGAGTACAAAGATTTGTCCATGATTTACGTGGTGTAAAAGTTTAGAAAATACTTGTTGGAAACTCCCTTTATATTTTATATAGATCACATGACACTTAAGTACTTGGTTAATAATCCTATTTTGTAGGGGCACATATACAGGTGGATTCTCTTGTTTCAGGAATTTGAATTTACCTTGGTGATAAAGCTGAGAAAGAGAAATTCCATATTAGATAATTTATCAAGAATTAACTCAGGCAAGGATGTGCAGAGCATTGAGAACACAATGTCAGATGCACAAAAATATTTAGATTGAACTGCACATCCTTTGAATTATAATATATTGCTATGTTTTTACGTACTAGTATGGCGCCTGAAGGGATGAAGAGCTTAGAGAAGAAACAACTTGCCATACATGTCATGCCTTACATGTTAATTAGTGGAGATTTATACAAGTTAGACCATGATGTGATTTTGTGTCAGTTTGTACTTGAACATGAGTGTGAAGATATAATGGAGGAAGTTCATGGTGGGATTATAGGAGGACATTATGCAGGAAATACTACCACATGTAATATTTTTCTAGATGGCATTTGGTGGGAAACACTATATAAGGATTGTAAAGAGTATGCCAGGGCATGTGATCATTGTCATTGACTTGGGAATATTGGGAATATGGATGAAATGCCATTGAGACTGATAGAGAGTGCAGAACCTTTTGAGAAATGGGAATTAGAATTTGTGAGTCCTATTTCCCCACCCACATGCAATACTTAATCACGCTATATTATTACATGTATAGATTATTTGACCAGGTGGGTAGAAGAAGCACCTATAAAGGATTGCATGATAGCTACAACAACAACATTCTTATGGGAGAACATTATCAGTAGGTATGGATGTCCGTTGAGCTTGAAAAGTGATAGGGAAAAAACTTTTTTAATGAGACTATCATAATATTATTTGTAGATTTTATGGTTGAACATCACAAGACAACTCCCTATCACCCACAGGTGGACTGCTGAGGCTTTCAACAAGATATTGGGACATACTTTGACAAAGATCTGTGATGTTGGAAGGAAATACTGGGATGATAAAGTCTCTGTTGTACTTTGGGCATACAAGACAACTTACAAAATATTGAACAAAGCCACACCCTTTCAGTTGGTGTTTAGTGTGGAGACTATTTTACTGGTGGAATTTATGTTACCCTCCCTACATATTGTGTGTGCAAGAGGACTGGATGATGAACAAGCACTTGAAGAGCATATAGATAAACTGATGTAGTTGGATGAGAGGTGCACCATCACACATTGGAGCCAGAAGATAGAGAAATCCAGGAAGAAGGCATGACATGATAGGCATATTAATAATAAGACAGTTTGAGGTTGTACAAATGGTTCTTCTTTATGATTCCAAGTTTATGCATGCCACCTTGGGAAATTGAAGGTGCATTGATTAGGACCGTATGTGGTGACATATATACTTGATTCAGGAACTTTTCAGTCACAAGTGTTGGATGGAATGTATTTCCCTTGTTATTCTAACGGGAGTAGGATGAATCCCTACTATAAATAAGTCTTCTTGGTGTTTGTAATAAGGCAGTGGTTCCATTTAGATTAGATTTCCCTTTAATGCATTTTATTTATATGTGTTTCCTTTCATAGTAGCTATGCTTTGTCAATTTAGTTTAGTGTTTTGTTCTAATAAGTGTGCTTGTGTGCCAGTAGCTGATTACTATCTAGTGCATTCATGCAAAGAGGACCACACATACTTTTAGTGTGGGGTGGAGAAGATACATGATAAATGGGCCAAGATTGAATTTCCTCTGGAAGATGGGTATGTATAGAAGAAATATGGTGCATGTGCTTGAAGTAAAGGTTCAGATCAAGAAAAATTTCTCATAAATGAAGACCACATGTAGATGGATGGACTTGCAGTGTAACATGAGGTAGGAAATAACATGGGAAAGTACTTGGTATTAAAAATAAAGGTTTTGTACTTCAGTGCATCAAGGTACATCAGAGGAGATATTTGGGCGAGAAGTAGTGGGCACATCAGAAGGTTACGACTGGGGTGTGGAAAAATCAGCGTGGAAAAGTTATTTATGAAGCATGAAAAAAGGAATGAAATACCATTTAATGCTAAGTACACTGGTAGATGGAGAGCAATAAATGCAGGGAAAATTACAAAAATTTATAAAAGGTGGGCTCGTGATATCATTTTTAGCTTACATTGTGAAGTGTTTGAGCGAGTTGAAGAACGAGATGCATGGGAAAGTGCTTAAGAGAGATATTATAGACATCAAACCAAAGATATTTGTGCATGACATTGGTTAGAGCTCCATCAAAGAGGGTGTTTGAGCAAAGCGAAGGTGCATGTGGAGAAAATATGTGAGATAGAGTTCGAGGTGAAGCTAGGGCACGTGAGTTTTAAGTTATAGAGCTTGAATCAACACATTTTTATCATCACAATGACACCAAAATGAGCACCTGGAGCAACCATGAGGGGAAGAAGAAAAAATAAGTGGAAGTAGAGATGGAGGATACCCCTGAAAGTAGATTTTCAGAAATGCAGTACCCAGAAGGTGTCATAATGGGATTGGATTGGGAGTCACATATTAGATGAAGCAAAGTAAGTGAATATAATCATCATACTAAGGATAACAAGGATGAGTTTTGAAAAAAATTGGTGGTAAAAAAATATTTGTGGACAGAATGACATGGTCATTTATAATGATGCAGGACAAAAGTCGGTGAATGTTGGAGTTATACAGCTATATGAGCTGCCATATTTTGGAAAACTAGAAAAGTTGTATTAATGGTTGAAGTCTCGAGTCCATGAGGACTTTTTTTATTTTGTAGGGTGGTGAATGCCACTTACCATTCCCTTGATTGGAAGGTTGATAGGGTTGAGAGGCTCAGGAAATGAGATTAGAAATGACCTTATTGATGATGAGGGCATAGAGGAAACAAGGACTGCACTAGCTTATGAAAAGGGAGGGTGCACGATGAATATTGTCAAGTTAGAAAAGTACCCTATGATTCAGGAAGCCACACACCTCCTCACCAAGTTGAATAACCAAGAGAATTGTATCCAGGTAAATAAAAGATGGCTCTATATTGTAAAAAAAAATGACTGAGGGAGTGATATACAACTTGTCTTCTTTCATTGTTGAGAATATTATTGAAGAAGCACACCATGGAGACAAGATAAGTTTTGGTGCTATTTTATTGTCTATTGTGTTTGTGGAAATTAGGGTGCCTGATGGGCCAAAGGAGAATATTTGGAAATATCCCAAAGAGAAAAAGTCCCTTGCAGAAAGATTTGTAAAATACACATGTGATGGATCTATGAGTGGACCATACAAGAAAAGGATGAAACTCTAGTATAATTTCTTGCACAAATCCTTTGAGTATGAATGGAGAATACCCAAGGACCTTCCTTTGGTATTGGATAAGCAGGCCCAGTTCACTGTATATCAACATTTTTGCATAGGAAGATTTGGAATGAAGGATGGAAAGTGGAGCCCTTGGTGCAAGCTCCCATATGCCTTCACATGCGTTACTTCCAAGCCTCGTGCATAGGTTTTCAAATGCACACAGATTGGGTTTTGATGCAGAAAAAAAGACTATGATTATCATATGCTCCAGAAGACATACATATATTCCACTATGTCTGGCTAGATAGAAAATTTGATCTCAGATGATATAAGTATCAATTCAATGAGCTTGGTAGTTGGGAACCTTGGCACAAATAAGGTATACATCTACCTTAAGCCCAAATTGGAAAAAGGTAAATACATTAAGAATGCATTCAAGCTTCATGAAATACCCAAAGGAAAGCATATGGTGGGCACATTGCAGGATGAAGAGCCCAATCCACCCCACATAGATGAAGAAGAGTTACAGGAAGATAACATTAAGAAAGTAGACCATGGCATAAGGAGGAAACCAACTATTGGGGTAAATAGAATGCGTAAGGTAACACCTCCCTGAGACAAAAAGGTGAAGAAGTGAGGATGGAAACGGGTGACTGAGGAGATAGGAAAAGGTGAGGGCACGTTGAGGATCAACAAATTTAGAAGGGTGTTGAGAAGGAAAAGGACACAAAGAATAGGTACGGGGCCCTCACAACCACGTAGGAGATCACCCCAAAACTCCCCAATGAAGACAGAGCTAGAGAAGAAGAGGCATAAATATATTACCACTAAGGATAGTGAGGGGGAAAAGTCAGATGACAACATGCATATCATTAAGGAGACTCATGTTATTACTGTGGATACAGAGGAGCCTCAGGACAAAGAAATGCAACATGATACAAAGGTGTTTGAAGAGCACAAAGTGGTGAGTGCTGCTATAGGTGCAGGGCTAGAAAAGATAAGGGCAAACCATCTGGTGAGCCTACTAATACACATACATGTGAGACAGGGGAATGACTAACACTAGATGTTGGAGTGCATGTTATGAAGGGTTGTCATTCTAGGAGGAATAGGGAGGGAGAGATGTATAAGAATCCTAATGTCAGGTCTATTAATGATCCCATAAAAATCCGTCACGTCAAGTTTCAAAGCACATTGGAGCCTGAGGAGCTTTATGGATGGGAACTGATGGACCCTGAAGTGGCCAACTTGTGCACTAGAAAACAACTCTCTTGGAGCATGTAGAATCATATTGATGATATTGAGTTTGATGTGAAAGAAGATGCATGCATTAAGAGGAAAATGAAGAAGAAATCCAAGCCACACACTGGACAGTGAGGCCTACAGAGTTTACTGATGAGCAAGCAAGTAATGCATTAAACAAAATGGTAGTTGAAGTAGTGCGTAGGAATATAGATAAATTAGTCCACGCTAAGAACTCTGTTGAAGGAGAATAAGAGCCTGAAAGAAACAAGTGAACAATTTTCTGAGGGGTGGAAGAAGGATAAAGAGAAAGTAAAAGGATATTCTATGGATTTTACGGTAGAGCTTGGGGAAGGATATTATCGATGCACATCCAAATATTGATGATCAGACCTATCAGTCATCCTTGCACTTCTTACATGATTGTTTGTACATGTTGATTAAGAAGCAGTTAGGGGAGCACAAAGAGGCTAAGGAGGATGAAGTAACTAAGAAGGAGAGAACAAAGGCTACAATAGTGCACGTTGAATAGTTGGGTATGACTCTCTACTACAAACATTAAAGGATGAAATGAAGAAGGTAGACTTGGTGTTGAATTTATGTGTAGACCTAGAGCTGATCATTAAAATAAGGACGTTGGTAGAAGAAAATGAGGTCCTTACTAAAAATAAGAATGAGACTCTTGGGCAAGGAGAGGCTGACATTACTTGAAGAGAAGTACGATGCGCTCACAAGTAACCATGAGATCCTCACAAGGAGAAGATAAAGGAACTTGGAAAACTGATAGCCTGATGGATGGATGTAATGGACGGGATGGTTTCTAGTTTGGTGAATGTTCTTAGGGTGCTACAGAATGAGGGTGAAAATATGACCTTGGATGAGATGGATGGAGTACTTGCAGATATTCCTAAAAAGACAAAGAAGGCACTCAGTGACTGGAATGAGTTAGAGGAAAAAATCAAGAATGAATACCCTGAGTTACTTACTACCTTCAGAGGAATAGAGTGCCCATATTATTTTTGGTATATTTTCATTTATTGTGTACAGTCATTATTTTATTCATTATTCTTTATTCTTGGAGAGATAAGGCATGATTACCCATTATTGGGGGCGGTAATGAAGCTAGTGTGGGTTAATGTTGACTAAAAAAATATTGCCTAAGTATTAGAGGCACATAAGGATGAGGGTGCACACAAAAAAGGGGTGCATAGGTACTCGCGTAAAGTTAAGAAAAGAAGGGTGTGACAAGGAAAGTCAGAGTTTGGGACTTAGCCATTTTACATGTTACAGGCTAAGAATAAGATTGAGTGTAGAGCACACATTGGATAAGAACAAGAAGACTTGAAGGATACACAAATCTATTTTTGGAACAAGAAGAAGATCAAGAGTCATGCAAAGTTTAAGATAATAATAGGATTAGATCTAGAGTTAATTATAGGTAATCTATTATTAGGTGAAATCTTGCATGCTTCTTTAGTTGCTTTTGTAGCGGCGCATGACTATTTTGAGCATGCAACCTATTTTGAGAGTGCATGGGAAGTGAAGGGAAATTCCCCACCCCCTATATATATGTATTGATTTTACATGTTTTGGGTGACTGAGATGGATTGTTACACTGAGTTATGCTACTGGTATGATGCGCACAAGACTTTATATTGTTACTTTTGGTTTATTCAACTACTAGGTTTTCAGGTGGATTAATATAATGGATCATTGAGGATGGCTACTGATTGTTGATGTCTATGTTACTGGTTATTATATGGTAAATCTGATCTTGATCCTTGTTTGATTTATTATGCACTATGGTTGCGAGTTGATTATTGTTATGTTTATGCTTTAATTGCTTACTTATGGTTATGGAATACATAAATGATCATGCTAACATCTTGCAAATCTGGTATAAAAAGAGGGACCTGGTACCTTAGCATGCTTCAGGTGAGCAATCAGATATGTCTAAGTGATGTGCGAGTGCGTCTAGGGTTTGAGTAAGAAATAAAGACTACACTTAGGAACCATATGAATGCAACTATGTTGTTAGGACCTAGAAATGTACCCAAGAACATGATTTTGTGTCTACATTTTCCCCCACTTTATGTTATTGAGTGAATAATTGATAACATAAAGTAGATAATAGTTGCATACCTGATAAACATGTAGAGTGTGATGGAGAAAGCATGACAAAGAGATAAGTGAAAGCGTGGGGTGATAAAAATCAATCGTGGAAGCTAAGAAAGAGGAAGTGACCCTAGGGGTAAAGCATATGAGTTGTGTTGCACCTACTATTATTTTAGCTTGATGTTGGGCTGATTCTTGTTATGTATTAAGGATGGACCTAAAAAATTATAGTGAAATATTATTTAAAGTCATGTGTTATGAAAACTCTGTAAAAGAATGTAAAAGTATGTAAATGTGAAAAAATAGTAAAAGTAAAGTGTGCACCTGATCCATGAA
This sequence comes from Taxus chinensis, assembly GCA_019776745.2. Classification (NCBI taxonomy): domain Eukaryota; kingdom Viridiplantae; phylum Streptophyta; class Pinopsida; order Cupressales; family Taxaceae; genus Taxus; species Taxus chinensis. Next base: position 446,585,298 of record CM034152.1, on the reverse strand, counting down.
GAGTGAAGAGGATATAAAATATCCTGAAATGATATAGAAGAACAAGTTTTTGGATGATCTCATGAAAAGTACGAGTTTTTGGGAAATCTCATGCCAAGAACAAGTTTTTCAGGAGATCCCACACCAAGCCTGAGTTTTTTGCATTATCTCATGACACAGAAGAAGCGTTTTGGAGAGAGAGGTCTAGTTTTACTCTCCTTCCATGACTGCTTCCTTAATGTATACACCACTACACCTGGTCCTGATTTGTTCCATGTTATTTTATATTCAATCCAAGGAGATAAAAAACAAGATAGAATGCACTTTTATTGATGGAAGATTGTTCATGTATTGTCAAAAATACTCTATGAATTGCTAAAAAATGTGCTGATATGAGAAAGTACCTGTAACTGCCCCCTGGTCATAAGAACACAACAAAGGCCAGGAGCACCCAAGTTCTAGTGTATGTATCTAGGTACTAGAGTCTGTGCTAAATTGAGGATCCAAGTCAGATTTCGGGCCATTTATGTAACTGTAGATTTATCAAGAATGTTACAATGAATGGCAGAGTAATGCATGATAGTAAATGTATACCTCTTATAACAAGAATAAAGAACTAAACCTATGCACATATGAACAATATTATGACTATGAACATCAAGAACAACATGGAGGAATAAAATCTAGACCAAAATCATAATATAGAACATAGATATTTAGATCCATTAGGAAATGATATTAAAAAAAACACCATTATATTATTCCACCATTATTACAGTAGCTATATACATGACAAGATCCATAAATGGACTAGATACATCAACATAATATCATTCTAAACTCTAAAGTCATTATTCTCAAGAAGCATCCTCACACATCTCTCACTAAGCTCTCTCTCTTACTTCTTGATGTAAAAAACAATACATAACAAGAGAATTAGGGGAATATTCCCTCCACCACCTATTCATCACTCAAGAGGAAACCACATGCCAAATGTCATCATGCCCCACCATACTCAAATAACCTAAACATGCAAATTCCATCTACACCATAACTAATCCACTTTACAACTCTTAATATTATCATGATAATCATATCCTAAAACATACTTTCCTTGGGGTGAAATTATCCATGTTTAGTCTTATCCATAATCAAACATCGTATCTCCGTGTGTTCCTCATTGCAACTATAACCATGGTCCAACATATGGCTAAGTATTGAGCCTGTTCTTCTTGGGTGCAAACCTACACACTCTTCCTGAAGTTACTTCTGCATGAACCTTTACACCTTGCTGGCACATGAAAAAACCATTTGCACCTTAGGTACTTAGTATTCTTAGGGGCTCAACATTACCCCAAAATAGTTTGTTTTCCATTCCCGACAATTCTTCATGATATTTAAACAAAAATCCATTGAACCAAAAACTAGCTAAGGAAAAAATGCCATATGTTGCAACAGTCTGAATGGTTAACTGGAGGAGTTTAGGGAACTCTACATATATCTCCCCCTTTAATTTCTTCCATGACTCTAGTTCAGCCACTTCTTTTCTCAGCACCTCCTCCACTATGTTTGGTATTTAGTTTGGTGCAATCTCTTCAACTTTCCCCTTGAGCTCCTCTATGACCACCACTATCTCTGTGCAAACTCCCTCAAACTTATCCATATGTTCTGTGATAGAATCTTAGAGTTCACCAATATGAAATTCTAGCTTCTCGCGCTTGGTTTTGATCTTATCCTTCCATGTTGTGGTGTAAATTATCAAATTGGCATGCTCAATATTATTCGTCGAACCCTCTCCTATAAGTTCTTGAGGATGACCTCTTCATCTGTTACATGCGCATTAATAATGGGCCTATATTTTTGACAACTGTTGAATCCCCTATCTGTTAATGTTTTTCTCCTTGAGTTGGGTGAGCAAGTCCTAAGATTTAGTAATCTGGGCCTCATCAACAATCTTGTTTTTTTCCTTCTCCTTTGCGATCTCCTCTACTATAGGCCCTGCACCATCCTTGATGTTGACCAACAACATCCCCACTAAGTCTTCCAAATACTCTATTTCATTATTATAATCTATCCTAGCTTAGTTCACTAGTGACAAACATTCTCCTAAGACCTGTTTAACCAAGGCACCAAATCGATCATATGCTTCGTTCATCTACACTTGTTCACCTTTTAAACCATTGCACAATATTTCTATCTCCTTTTCCTTCCCTTTCTGATTTGCGACTAGGGTTTAAACAACTTCTCATGTGTCCAAGCTCCATATTATGACTTCTTAGGACATATTTTACAATGCATTGCACATCTGCTCATCTTTAAGGTGGCTTGGATCTACCAATTTATAAGTCACCCCTTTCTTCTTCTTCAAGTGGATGGTCTTGATCACATGATCACTAACCTCAAACTCGGGATCCTCTCTATGACGATGCAGATTCCAACTTATAATCTTCTTCTTCCTCATTATACCCCCATCTTGGACAAAGATATCATAATAATGCAACTTATTTGGGGCAAGGGTGCTCTAGAACCATGCACGCAACACCTTTGCAGGGTCATCCATGAAGTCCATATGAGGAGAGCTAGGTGTCCTTGTTTTCCTTTCCACCTTGCACTTAGAGAATTTCTTCCACAAGGTGCTTGTGCTTACAGCAAACCCCTTATCTTACCTAATAATAAAGGATTATCCCTTATCCTTCTCTTCTGGTTTGGGTGGATGGGTAGGTGAAATTTCATTCATCAGACTCTTCCTAGATCCCTCCGTAGTAGGTATCTTTACCATTATGTGCACATCAACTACTGCCTTGGCCTCCACCTCGACCCTTTTCTTCTCCTCCTCCTCAAGTTCTACCTTGAGTTCCTCTTTGAAAATAGTGTGATCTTCTTCTAATCCTGTCTCTATCGTAAAAATATAGACATCATTTACTTTAGACTCTTTCTTCTTCAAATCTTCTTTCATAGGCTACTAAACTTCTTTGTGCTCTGGTTGTGAAGCCTCGACGTTTCCCTATTATGATGTACATGTGCCTCCACTACTGCCTCGACATGTATAATACTTCATTTTCTAGGAAGTGTCTAATTTACCTTCACTTTCTTCTTCTCCCTCCTCTCCTTCTTCTGCCTATACCACTTTCATAGGTGGGATCATAAAATCTCTTAGCTATGTAAAGATGGAGTTTATAACCTCTACTTCAACTCCTCCTTACATCTTAGGGTGTAGCTAAACGAACACCATGTGGATGAATCCCTTGATGGTGACATTGATATATGACTACGGATCTAGGAAGCCTTGCTCTAAGACTTTGAAATATGCCAGCCATGTATCATAGTTTTAGGTCGCGTGAAGAGTGTGAACAGCAGAGTCCACTTTTTTAGCATCGAAGGTCAGATTCTCCACACCCTTCAACTAATTGATAACACACTTCATATATTTAGCAGTGAATGCAAATGGAAGTTTACATGATGACCCCATTTCTTCATTTTCCATCTTAAATTTTTCTAAGTTTAAGTGTTTCATAACTACAAAATTCACCTGGTCCCCTACGACTACTAACAACTCATGTGGGATATGCCACTTGTTCTTGAACACCTCACATAATCTCTCATACCATTTTTTCATTCGGGCCTTATATGCATTCTTAATGGAGCCATCAAAAGTGAACTGTGAGAATTGCACTACAGGAGATGAGTGCGCTGGTGGGTAAACCCACATGTTCTCATCTGGTCCATCAGGGACACAAATTTCCCAAAATATGATTAAAAGTAGGATGGACCCCCACATGATCTTTTCTCTAGCTTCATTTTGCACCTATGATTCCTCAATGATACTCTTCACAATGAATTGTACAAAGTTATAGTGTGCTCACTCTGATACTTTGTACGTAATGTACACAAATCTTCTCTTTATATCCATCCACCATTCTGATACACCTAATTTGTAGCTGATAAGTTGATGCAACCTATAATCTACTATGAAAAACCCAGGCATGCTGGCACATCACTTATCCTAAGCTTACCACTCACACGAAGTGCACAAACAGGAGTTTGAGTTCATAATTGAGATCAAACAAGGAACTAAACCTATTTCTAAGGCACCATATAAAATGAATACCATTGAATTAGTAGAGATTAAGGCACAATTACAAGAACTTTTGTCTAAAGGTTTGATAAGACCGAGTGTCTCACCTTGGGGAGCACCGATAATTTTTGTGAAAAAGAAATATGGTTTGCAGATTGTGCATTTATTATAGGATGTTAAGTAAGGTAACAATTAAGAACAAATATCCACTTCCCAGAATTGATGATCTATTTGATTAGATGTGTGGTGCATCAATGTATTCTAAAATAGATATTCGATCTGTATATCATAAGTTATGAATAAAGGATGAGGATATTCATAAAACAACTTTCATAAAATAACTTTTAGAACAAGGTATGGACATTATGAATTCACAGTTTTACCATTTGGATTAATGAATGCACCTGCAGCTTTTATGAATTTAATGAATAATATTTTTCAAGAATACTTGGAAAAATTTGTGCTTGTACTCTTGGATGATATTCTCATATACTCTAAGAGCATTGGTGAACATCATGAGCATGTGAATATAGTACTGGAAATCTTAAGAAAGAGAATGTTGTATGGTAAATTGTCCAAATGTTCCTTCTATAAGACAAAAGTACACTATTTGGGCATGTCATAAGCAAGGATGGAATAGTGGTAAATCCTTCAAAAATTGTAGCAATAACTGAGTGTCCTGCACCTAAGAATGTGCATGAAGTTAGAATATTCATGGGTGTTTCTTGTTAATATAGGAAGTTCATTAAAGATTTTTCTAAGGTTGCTGCACCAATAAATTTGTTGCAGAAGAAAGATAAGAAATTTGTGTGGAATGAGAAATTTGAAGTTGCATTTAAGACTCTGAAGGATCAATTAACATCAAAACCTATTATGGCTGTACCTGATCCTAATGGAGACATCACTGTAGTAATAGATGATTCTGGTGAGGGTCTTGGAGGTATTTTACTTCAAAAGGATCATGTTATTGCTTATGAAAGTAGAAAGCTCAAGTTACATGAAATGAATTATGCTTCACATGACCTAGAGCTTATTGGCATTGTTCATGTACTTTAGGTATGGAGGCATTATCTTCTTGGTAGGCCTTTTGAACTAAAAATTGATCATATTGGGTTGAAGTACATTTTTACTTAGCCAAATATTACTGCAATACAACAAAGATGGTTAGAATTTCTATCTCAGTATTATTTTTATATAAGTTATATTAAAGGAAAATAAAATAGATTTGTGGATGCTTTAAGTCATAGGAAGCACATTTATGCTCTTATAACATTGAGAACTCAACTTAAAGATGAAGAAAAAGTGTCACGGAATCTGATTCTTATTATTAGAAAGTGAAAACAACACTTGCTACAGATCCAAATGATATGAGGTATAAAGGTTTTCACTTTGACAACAAAGGAATCTTGAGGTTTTAAAACAAAGTATACATACCTTTGTTAAATGAATTAAGAAAGAAATTGTTAGCTGAATTTCATAGTTCATATTTTTCTAGACATCGAGGAATTACAAAAATGCTTGTTGATATAAATTTTTTTTTTTTCTAGAAAGGGATGCAAAAGGATGTAATTGGTTTTGCAACACACTGCTTAGAATTCCAGCCTATTAAAGCTAAACATATGCATCTAGCTAGTTTACTGTATCCTCATATCATACTGCAATATAAATGGAAAGTAATAAGCATGGATTTTATACAAGGCTTGCATATGTCAAGAAATAAACATGATATTATTCTAGTTGTTGTTGATAAACTAAAAAAGGTGGCACATTTCATTACTGGTAATCTTAAGGATGATTCACCTATTTTAGCAAAAAGATTTGTGCCTGAAATTTTCAGATTACATAGAGTACCTGAACTGATCATATCTAATAGAGACCCAAGAATGAAGTAGAAATTTTGGAAAACACTTCATACGGCCTTAGGGACTAATTTGAATTTCAGTTCTGCATATCACCCAAAAATGGATGGACAATCTGAAAGAGTTAATCAAGTGTTAGAAGATATGTTATGAATGTATTGTATGGATCAACAGTATAAATGGGAAGAATATTTTCCATTAGTTGAGTTTTCTTTTAATAACACATATCATGCCTCTTTAAAAATGGCACCTTTTAAAGCATTATACAAAAGAAAATGCAAAACTCTTGTTAGTTAGAATAACATTGAGGATAGAGAGGTAATTGGGCTTGAAATCCTTTCGAAAATGGAACAAAAATTCAAAATGATTCGTGAACGCTTGAAAGAATCAGAAGATAGAAAAATGAGTTATACAGACTTAAAGCAGGTTGCTAAGAAGTTTGAACTTGGTGAGAAGGCCTTTCTTTGGGTTAAACTAAAAAAAATTTCTATAAATTTTGGCAAGGTTGCCAAGTTATCACCTCGTTATGTGGGACCCTTTGAAATTGTTGAAGTAATCAACCCTATAGCTTATCGTTTAGCTTTACCTCCTGCTTTATCATGAATGCATGATGTTTTCCATATTTCTCTGCTTAAGAAATATGTTTCATTTATCACATGTGTCAAATTGGAATTCCTTACAGGTCCAAGCCACAGGAATAATTGTGGTTAAACCCATTCGGGTACTAGAAACTCACCAGTTACACTTAAGAAATCATGAAATAAGTCAATGTAAGGTCCAGTGGGATCAGTCTAATGAAGAAAGTGTAACTTGGGAAAATTTGGAAGCTATGAAAACTGATTTTTCATATTTGTTTGAACATAATTGATTTTGTTGACTGATAAAATTTTAAGATTTTATGCATGTTATGTCAATAAATCTACCAATCTTGGGAAGATACTACTCTATTTAAAATGGACAACTACTTTAATGTTGATCATGGAATTTGAAAATTCTCAAATCTAGTTTTGTAAGGAACATATGAATTGAAGGATGATAATTGGATTTTGTCCTAGAATTAAATTGTTTGACAAAGTTAATCATCAGGAAAATGATCCTTTTTAGGAGGGAAATATGTAACATCTTTGAATTGGATGTTATGGTGATGACTTCCACTCTTGAATTTACAAATGCTGACCAGTGATCTGTTTTAGGAGGAAGTACTCTGATGATTTTAAGAAATCATGTTTGCCAAGGATAATCCTTTTTTTGTTAAAAAGAGTCATTTTTGGTTGTGAATTCTGCTTACTTGAAAATAATTCCATTCATTTCTTGGCACAACTTAAAATTCACCTTTAGGAAGGTGATGATCTTATTCTGTGTAGACTTAATTTATTACGTGTAAACAACAAAACCTTGGATCAATTCCATTGATCCAAGGTATGCCTCAATCTTTTTATCTTCTCACCTTGTTGGCTTGGCATTCGGAAATGGAAGGTGTGCTTGACTGTGACTTGTTTTGTATTTGTTTAAATGTTGTATAGCGTATAGGAATAGTAGACCTAATAATAATATTACTAAAGGGGTACCCTAACCTAAGTTGTAATGTTCTATACTAATTTGGATTATAATCTAAGGTAATTGAGACCTACCTAGGAACTAACGTTGATTTCTAACCTAAACTACTGCTAAACCTAATAGGAAATCTATGGACCACTTGGCATATGGAAAGATCGGTGGCGCCAATTTTCAAGGAATTAATGGGAATTGATTTTGGTTTTTAATATCATAGGACTACCAATTTTGGTTGGGGCATTGGGATTTAGGGGATGTCTAGTTGGCACCACTACAAAATAGAAAATTGCATGCAAATTTTGAATGGGTAGCTCGACAAATTTGGATGGTGGTGGCATGGAGAGATAGGAGGGAAAATTGACAGTCCTTCACATTAATTAATCTTGGTTATGGTGAAGAAATTGCCTAGGAGAACAACATGGCAGATTTTGGAAAGGTTGTTTGATCTTTTTTTTTATTTCAATTTTTTCTTTGTATGGGTTTTTTGATTCTTTGAACCAATAGTTATATTTTTGATCTTGTTGAACATTCTTGGCATACTTGAGATATTTTTGGATTTTATGGAAGTATATGAAGAAGTGTAAAGATTGGAGTTGGAGGTCATTTGGAAAAACAAGAAAACTATTGAGGCTCAGCTGGGAAATCATTAGCACATCAAAAGGAAGCTCTATCAGGCATGATAGGATCTACCCATTAAGTTGTTATGATTTTTCCTAAATTTCTTCATCAAAAGAACTCTGTTGTTGGGAAATAAATGATTTTTTATTTGTTTTTTTTCTCGAAACTTATTTTCTCTGCATTTTATCTATATAGACTGAACCAAAACTGAGTAGTATGATATAAGGCTATGCTAGGAAAACATTTTTGGATTCCTTGTTTGAAAATATTAGTAAACATGTTTTAATTTTTTTCTGAGCTTGTGATGTGTTTGAATATGAAGAGCTCTTGTTGGACTATATTGAAGCTAAATAGTAGAAGCCACTACTATGAAACAAATATGATTCAGTTTTTTGTTCTTCCTTGCTAGAAAAATGATTGAAACATGTTTATCTCCTACCTGAACTTAAATGTATTAGAATATTTTCTTACACTTGTAAGTTGTGAGAAGTATAGCTAGTGAATTTTCTGATTTCAGGACTGAATGGATCTCTTCAAATCAATCTACTTGTTAGCATGATTGATAGTTATCTTGTTGGCATGATCCGTGTAAAGGTATAACGAATGTATTTTCATCTTCCTGAAGTGAGTTTAAGTGCTTATGAGCCACCTTATTGTTTCATCTTGTTGGGATTAACTGGTTCTTTTCATTTAAGTTTGATGTATAGTTGATACTGTTGGAATGAGGTATCTAGGTTAAATTTTGGAGTAGCTCAATCCTGTATGTCTTAAGGAAAAAGGGTTGAAACATTTTTGGCTTGGATATCCTTCCTTTGAGCTTGAATTCGAGCACTTGACTTGGGGTCTTGTTACTATTCATTGTTTCTCCTTGTGGTCGAATCTGGGTCAATTTCTTTCTCCCTAAACTTGTAGCATGTTCCATTGATTCTTTGGAGGTATATGGGACTGGGTAGGCTTGATTGGAAAATTTGACTGTTAAATATTGTTTTCACTTTCTTTCCCATTTTACCATCTAGGGATGGGTAAGCTTGTGTGAGTTGAAATTGAAAGGAAATTGTGGCCACATAAGGGTAATCTACTCCAATGTCACTCTATCTCTCTTTGCTTGGGAAAACTAGAAGAACTTCTCAGGTGTTGCTACTAACAATTGGAATTATTTTTATGTTCTGTTATTGGTTTTTTTGGTTTCAGATACTGTTTTAAATGAAAGCATTGGAATAAACATTTTCAGTTTAGTATCCTTTACACTATAGTTTCTGTTCTAATTTGTATGTTGGGAAAACTTCTCCTTTAAGTTTCTGACTTTCATGTCCAGTCATAGATATCGATTGTAATATCAAATAGTTCTTGGTGGTTGTTGGAGTTGAATGTTTTTCTTGGTCAGATCCATCTTAGTTCTTTTATATTTTGGTATGTATACCTCTTTATAAGAAGGAATAACGAGATCTTAAATCATCTTTAGTTATTGTCATCCTTTCTCTCTTTTCTGAGTTAAATATTTTCAATAAAATTCTTTTTAAACTTGGAAGGCAGATATAGATTGATCCTTTCTCTCATTTTAGATCATTCTCTCATCTGCATTGCTCTTGTGTAAGGATCTGACCTGTTTGGTTAGTATAATGTTGATAGATTTTATGGGTGAGTAGTTAGTGATTAAATCCTTACTTTTTTCTCCTTGATTGATACTTTGGTAGGGTTGAAATTGGTATGATGTGTGACTAATTCCAAGTGCATGAAAATTAAATTTATCCTTTGTTAAACCTGTTGAGGATAATCCTAAATTTAGGCTAGAATCTGACTTTGAACTTGGATTTAGTTTCTCAAATAAGAAACTCTTACTTTAAGATGTTTTTAGTTCATCCTAATTTTCATCATAAAGTTGTTTAAGCTTGGCATTAAATATCCTAGGATGGAGTAAGTTAATGTTGTGTAATTTGAAGCATTGTTCCTTAAAGGTAATTCTATTTATATGAATTATTAGAGTTAGTATCTTCTTCTTTTGGGTTAATGAATCTAGATTGAATCATAAATAATAGTAGTTGAAATGTGGTTGGTGATCTTATCTGAAATAATTATTTTATGAAATCATAGGCTGAACATTGATTTTGATTACTCCATGATCTTCTCTTAATGTGGATATGGAATATCTTTTGTTTCTCCCTCTTATGTCTACTATTTCTTGGATGTGTCTTTCTTTATATGCTTTAACTATTTCATGAAAAAAGAGCTATTTTTATGAAACAGTTAGTTGAAAGCATATCATTTTAATGCTTAGTGCTTATCATGCTTAGTTCACTGAACTGACCCGTGCTAGTAAATTTTGTAGATGGACATCGTAAGTGGTAAAAGGGAGACAAGATATTTTATGATGTTACTTTTTCTTATCAAAAGAATGGCTTTCTTATGGGAAATATGATTAATTATTTAAATGTATTTTTTGAAGGGAAATATGTAATTTCATAGGGTTTATTGTTTTTGTTTGACACTGAGAATGTCTGAAGTATTGGTACTTGCAATGTATGAATTCCTCCTTGGGAAATAGAAAAGATTGTGGGTTTATCTGTACTTGATGTGTCGTTCTTTTACATAATCAGTGATTATTAGTGATATGCTTATCTTTGTTCTTTCATTTATATACTTCTGAATTGAACCCCTTTAAGGTTGAAATAAAATGAACTAGGTGGTAAGGGAATTAGATACCTATCCCTTTATTTAAATGCAACTTATTCAGTTGGTATTCATGGATGATCACTTAATTAAATACCTATGGTTATTTAAAATAATGTTAATGGAAGAGAAAATCCATTATGATAATTTGTATAATGTTAAGAGATTACAATGAACCCTAATTCTTAATAAGAACAAGAAAGATAACTATTCCAAAATGATAATAATTTCTTTAGAATCCTTGGGAATTTAAACCTAATGTCGTCTTGGAAGAGGAAAAGGTACTTACTCTTGACTTGTACCTTAAGTTGAATAAAAAAAAGATAGGTATATACAAATAGAAAATAGTAGACTTTATTTCAATGAAGTCTATTAAAAAGAATTTGATTTAGAACTTAATCAAGTTAAGTCGTGGTTAGGTTAAGTATGTGTACCATATTGTTAGTATGTTGTTTCTATTTGTAAACGGTGTCCTAAATTAGGAAGTTAATGAATAAAAGAAAATCTTGATGTTTCTGCCGAGTATTTGAAAGTCATTTATTATTGGTAACCTTAATGGTTAATGAAACTAGGAATTCAACATGGATGTTGTAATTAGACTTTAATAAATGAAAACAATTAAGTAATTAACTTATTCCTTGGGCATGTACATCCAGATGGGAAGACTATGTTGGATGTTGGCACATGCCAACTGCAACACTGTACCTTTGTGAAGACTTGGGTCTTCATGAGAATACTATGTTACAACACCCTTTAGAGTTGAATCATCTAGATCTACATAAAATTGGGCTTGATCTTAGTTATATCCTAGGTTAGGTTATAAGTATGATCTAGAGTCGGGGGAAACTCACGATGACTTACGATAACTAGACACAGGAAATCAAATTAGGTCAATTGAGTATGTCTATGTACCCTTAGTCATCGCGAGTAGCCTTCTTCCCTAGACTAGGTTGCTAACCTTGGTTAGGGTTTAACCTTGAACAAGTGGAATGATGGGAGTCAATTAAGACCATTCTAGATAAAAGATGAAGTGGGGTGAAGGATGCATTCCGTTTGATGAGTATGCTATCTATGAATATTAAGATGAACAGTATGTTGTAAATATTTGGCCAAAGTATCGCAAACTGTTGGTTGCTTTATCCTATGTCACCTAGTTTTTAAGAAACAAAATTTCAGATGAATATTGGTAACATGTATTCAAATAGGCCTCTTAAATAGAACACTTAACACCCTGAAAAGGGTATGAGAACCAAGTATACCTAGTATACAAATAAATGAGTTAACATGAGAGATCTGTGTTTCACCGAGTCATTACAGCTACATATGGTTATCAGTTATGAGATTGATTGACATGGAACGTGTGTTCTAAATTATGATTATTTATAACATAGAACATTATTATAAAACAAAATTTCCCTTGTTTCTAAAGCCTTAAAATGGGAATGTTACATCTTGGTATCATAGCTAAAGATTGCAGCTCTTGGACCTATTATTTCCATAATCTGATAAAACTTAAATTTTCTTGTTAACAAAAAATGGTGAGAATAAGAGGAAATGTTGCAAACAACCCACCACCCAGTGGAGAAGAAGCTACTACCCAAAAACTTGATGAAATCCTTGCTGCCCTATTGGACACAAGAGATTGTTTAGTTGTACTTAAACAATAATTAATGAGTAATGAAGGGAGGAAGAAGATGTTGGTAACAAAAATTATCCCCCTCCTGTGGATAATGCTAATGTTGGAAATTGAGGTGTTGATAACAATAATGCAGCCAATTCTAATGCTAATGTACCTAATCAACCTCAAAATAAAAAGGCAAGATTGGTAGATGAAATCAGTAATGATATAAAAATGATAAGTCCACCCAAGTTTGATGACACTACATTAGGTGATGGAGCTGAGAACTAGGTTAGTGAAATGGAGAATTAATTTGTAATAAGGAACTTTTCGAAAGAAACAAAAGCAATATGGGGAGCTTATTAAATTTCTCATGAAGAATCTTCATGGTGGGACAACCACAAGGCTGAGTTAAACATTGAAGAATAAAATATTACATGGGATCAATTTAAGAATTATTTTAGGAAATGATGGCTGCCATAACTTTACTATGATCAGAAAATGGCTGAATTTCATAACTTAGCTCAGGGAAAATTTAGTGTAATAGAGTACCAGGAGAGGTTTACTATTCTCTTTAAGTATGTACCTCAGTACCAAACTGACAAGAAGTTCAGAATACAAAAATTTATCATGGGATTAAATCCCATTAAAGGTAGTGAAGTAGATGTTCACAACTCAACCACTATTGAAGGGGTTGTAGAAAAATCCATAAGGCAGGAGTAGAAATTGAAAGTGATCTCTGCCCATAAGGAGGAAATCAGAAAGAAAGTTCCAATCTCTTCTTCATCTCTTACACCCAAAAAGGGACCATGGAAAAAGTTTGATATGATTTTTTTTTTGTATATGATAACAACAAGAAATCAACAACAAATAAATATGTTGTTAATGTGCAAAATAACTTTGTCAAGAACAGTAATAACAAACATAAGACTTATGGGAGTCAGAATGATAAATTTAAGGCTGGAAATAAATTTGAACCTAGGAAGGGACCTATAGGAGGATGCTACAATTGTGGAAATATCATTACGCAAATCAATGTCCTTTGAAGAAGGATGACCACAATCAACAGTGAAAGATACACATTGTAATAGATGACAAACAAGATGAAAAGTAAGCCACACCCATAGAAGTTCCAGGTAAGTTATTTGGTATACCTGTGACTAAATTTTTGATACTGGAGCTACTGAATGTTTCATTTCTACTATATTAGCATTGAAATTAAAAATAAAAGCTAGAAAAATGGATAAATCATGGGTTGTACATTATGGAAATAATGTTTTTTTCACAATTAATATGTGTCTTTTTGGAGAAGTCCTTTAATTTCTAAGTTTTTCCACTGAATTTGACCTTTACATTACTCCTTTGGGGTCTTATGATGTAATCATAGGTGTTACTCTATATGTGGGCTACCTATAGCCTCTATGGTCCAAGCCTTTACTATCCTCATCGAGTTCCTCTTCCTTGTCTCCTTCTACGATCAAGGAAGGCTTTGGACCTGCCACATTTTCAACTATGTGTTTGCCCTTAAGTGACCATGGAAGCATAAACTCATTCTCCACATAATTTCCCTTTTGCATCCTAGGCTTGAGCTTAAGATAAATAAGCATGGCTCCACTATCCCAAATATCCAAACTTACCAGCTTCATGCTTATAACATCAAAAATAAGCCTCTCGATATAGGTAGACTGACATAGATAAACATATATTTTCCTTAGAGTATGGTAGTCACAGTCTACCTTGTCTGAGTTGTAGCTCAATCAAGGAACATTAGTAAACCCATGTACTATTGCCTAGAAATAAAATGTTATGAAGGTGTATGACATTTTGCACCAGGGACTCCATGTCCCATCCTTCATTGTGAACTGCACGATGCAAAAATGTTGATACACCGCGAACTGTACTGCCTTTCCCACTACTGAGGGAAACTCCTTTGAAATGCACCATTCCTCCTCAAAGGCTTCATGAATTTGATCATACCATAGTTCTTCCCTTTTTTTGAACATGTAATTCATTGTTCCTTTACATAAATACTTCTCAAAACTCTCTACAAGGGACTTCTTTTCCACAGGGTATTCCCAAATTTTGTTATTTGTCCCATTAGGCACTCCAATTTCTACAAACATAAGAGATAATAGGATAGCACCAAAAATTATCTTCTCACATGTGTGCACTTCCTAAATAATTATTTCTGCTATGTAGCCAGCTAGGTTGTACATTTCTCCTTGTGACATTGTAGTGCCCCGCTAGAAGTAAAACAATTATAAAAATAACAATAATAAAAAAAGGGGTGTGTTTTGTGGAATGTGGGGACTGGAATGTAGTAAGGACACATGCATCCTAAAACCTTTCCGACCTATCTTCCCATGCATAAATTAATGAAATCATCTTTATTGGTATCCAAAGCAATGACCAGGCTGAACCCTCATTAACGTTGAAAAAATGTATAGGAATTGGATGGTGACAGCAAGTGCATCCCCCCCAAAAAATGTTAAATTAAAAGATGGTTGTGTGTTGAATGGAGCATTTTGTGGAGATGATAATGACATTGAATGTGAATTTTTCTTGTTAATCTGCTGATGTCCTTCCAAGACTTATATCTTTCACTTTTATGTCTCGTGGAACCCAAATAAAGTTGTAAATGTTAGCAGTTATTTTGGATAGTGCAGTGTGCATGAGGCATGGATATCCTCATGGAAAGCTCACCATTTTATATTGAAACACACGGAGATCCAACCTGATCAGTATTTTCCCAGCCTGTGTGCCAAATTCGGGGGCCTTTTCAAGTGATGTATTTGGAAACTCTTTGGTAGATAGGCCTACAAAACGTGGATGCATGCACTTGGCATGTGAACTGTTCAACTAAACACCTTAGAAAAATGTGGCCTCGTCAATTGCAATGGCTATACTAGTTATGCACAGAATGGGTTTGTTAAAAAGGCCCAAAATTTTTATTGCTAATGCTCTCATTGGTGCAGGGTCTCTTGTCATTACCACATCCTCCTAGCCTACATCAAAAGGGGGCATCTAGAGCAGTTTGTGATCATCCAAAAAATTTAAAGAATAAAGGAATATTAGCATATTTTTTAGCTTAAAATGATCTGTAGATAGGTGTGCATACATGAGAATAAGGTAGAGGTGAAATTTTGAAATTTGATTTCAGGATCTACACAAAATGGTTATTTTGTTTTATAGTTGTTGGCTTGTAGTGTTAGGCGTGTTTTTCTTGCTGGGTGCTTTGGGAAATGATGTTGTGTCTTCCTTACCAATGAAGTCATTTCAAAGAGGCATGGGAGAATATATACATAAATAAGAGGCAAGTGAGTTATTTGTTAAGATGCTTCAATCATATGGACAACAATGGAAAATAGGAGACTATGTGTGGAGCTTTAACAACAAGGTATGGACAGTAAGTCAAATATTATTCCAAATATGAATTGTCAGATGTCATGGTTAATAATTCTTGGTTTGGCATGTACATAGAAGAAAATGAAAATTTTGTGGTTTTTAATGATCCACAACATGAACTTAAACTGAATTCAGAAGAAACAAAACCCTTCTTTATAAACAACACAATCAGTCAAAAGTTTCATTTTATTGAAATAAATGTGTTTCCAAGCTCCATACAACTTTGCCAACATTCTCCTAGCTTGTGTTCAGTATGGAGCCTTGAGCAAGCCCTAGACAACCATCAAAAACATAATGGGAAACATATTATGTTGGAAAAATTCAAGTGATCGAGAAGTTTGTGTGACGTTGTGGAGGTTAGATCAAGGCTCGTGAACTGGTTGACGAAGTGCCGAAGTGAGATGTTGAACCGAAACCTGCAGGTTTGACCGACTCCATTCCTCCCAGGCATGGTTCATCTCCCCTTATCTTTCATAACTCTCGTACTTTATTTTTTCATTTGCAACTTAATATAAATTTAAAATATTAGGATTATAATACATTTAATTGTTTTATATTAACTTGTTGCAAAACAATAAAATGTCATGTCATAACTCACGAATTCAAAATAACCCTTTGTATTAAACCATGAACTTCAACCCTCATTCTGAGGTGATTTAGAAAACTTCCTACCCAACTATATTACTTCAATATTGTTTTATCGAAAATATGAAATTGAATTCCCAGTAAAAATGTTGACCATCTCCCTGTTTAAATAGATAATTTTGCATTTTTCGAAGACTCGTTAAGTACCCCTCGTAACTTTGAAAATGGGATGTCAAGCTTCACTCGTGTACCTTGTTATGTGAGGAGTCACCTTACCCTTTGGTTTGACCCTGAATGAACATTTGTGATCTTTTTGACGCCCTTATAGGAGCCCTGTTACACTATTTTACAGTGGTAGGAAGTAGTTAAATCTAGAAAGTTGGCTTTCGTTTTGAACCGCCATTTGAAACTTGGATAGATAAATTATTATCCGTCTTCGTAAACCTCTAGTTTTTTGCTAGACAATTGCATGGAAATTTCAGTTTAGGGAAAAACACTTTTCTGGATAGTTTGACAATGGCATTTTGTAGGCCTCTGGTCACAGTTTGACTAGGTCAAACTGGACCAATTAGGACCGGTGGCTTCAGAAAACTTGTCGCCGTTAGAAGACTATTTTTTAGTTCTAAGTTCCATTGACTCTATTGAATTCTCCTTATATAGAGAAATTTGTAGGAAGTTTCTCGTTATGAGTTCATCCATTAAATGTCAATTTTGGACGTGGTTTTTTGAGCCCTCGAGCTAACTTTTGTTCATTTGCACTAGGCCAACTATGACCAGTGGCCCCGGAAAACTAGCCACCAAACGTAAACCGTTCGCTAGTTCCAAATTCCGTCAGTTGCTATGAACTCTTGGTATATAAGTGGACATGTAGAAATTTAATCATGGTGTGTGTTCTCATTGGAAGACAACATTTGGAAGTGGTTTCTTAGCCTCCGAGCCCGTTCGAATGTTTTTGTAGCTAGTAAGAAAATGTAAAAATAGAAAGTTGCGGGACCCTCGTTGGGTTGCCAAACCACCATGGAAACTTTTGACACATCTAAATAACTGTTTAAAAACTCTATAGTGTAACTTGTTATGTGAAATAGAACATTTGACAAAATGGTGTTTTCTCTCTCTTGCCTTCTCTTTCTCTCTCCTAGGTTACGAAATGAAGTGAAATGTAATGTAATGAATACATGCCTCTAAACCTTTTCTTTCAATTGCAAATTGTAATTATTATTATATGTAAATGGGAAATTGAGAAATGTTAATTATGTTAGATTAGGGTGGATGTCATGCCAACAATTTATCGTTGAATTCATGCTCACGTGGTTTTGCAAGATGCAAGAATGATGGTGAAAAGGCGATGTGTAATTCATTAATTGTCATTGTAATTTATATAGCTCATTGTAAAATGAATATATTTATAATGCAGTCTCATGTTATAGAAGGTTATATTTGATAATTTGATAATATGTATGAGATGCTAGTTTTTAGGGATATCTAGGAAATGTGTATTTAATCATAGGTTCAATTTGATTCATAGTACACATGGTAAAAATGTTTGATATATATATAAGGTAAATGAATTTGAAGTAATATCTTGTAGTGCATATTTAGTGTTCAATAAGTGATTAATGAATCATCTTGTGCATTCATACTTTATAAATGTAATAAAGAGATTTAATTGAAACACTCTACCCTTGTATAATATTGGAGCATAACTTGTTTTCATGTGTGTTGCTCCTTACCATAGAAGAAATTTAAAACCTTAGAATGAACTTAAACTCTACACTCGATGGAACCTCCTAGTTTGAGTAAACAAGAGCCCAAGAATGAGTTTATCATCTTAGTCAGTACGTTTAGTGACATTTTCATAAACATGTTTGATAGGAGTGATACAGTCAAACTTTATTTGGAGTAAGTAGAGCCATATCTTCCTTCATATCCTAGTATACTACCTTGTCTTCCAAAGATAGATTTAAAATTAAATTTCTTCATCGAATGAAATCCCTATTGGATTCAGATGATGTAAATTGAGATCATGATATAGTTGTTCTATGTCTTGCATTCTTATCAGTGAACTGTTTAGTCCCTCGCAGATAAATGTCTTATCTTTGGCTTGTGACAATATAGTGCCTTGAACTCTCACGAATGGTTTATAGAGTAAATACATTTTAACCTTAATAAAATCTAGAATAGGGATTAAAGCCCTAGGCGAAAATTGGAATTAAGCTTAACTTTAGTTGATTTGGTGGTTAACATGTGGATATAAAATTACAAGTAACTCTTTGCAAAAAAAAATTGTTTTGAAAGATGTTGACTTTAGAGAACCCAAGAAACTAAAATCTTGTTCCATAATACCTTGTTAGGTTGGTTTATGAAATTAAGAAATAAATAATCTTTCACATTTGGAATTGTGAAAGGTAGAAAAATGGGACCCTACCTTGAACACAAATCACTTGGGGTTCATGTGTAGTTTATAATGCTTCTAACCATGTACTTCTTTAAGATGTCAAACAAGTACTTTCATAACTCTTTTGTTATAATGTGATGGTAATAATGAGACCTTAATGTGATGAAAAAAATTAAAGCATAGAAGATTAAAAACGAGTTTTTAGGTTAGGAATAATGCCATTCTTGAAGTCCTTATAACTCAATTAAATAGTTTCATGTGTATCAAAAAATATGAATTGGCTTGGTGTGATCAAACTTCGAGAAACAAAATATATTTATATATATAAATTAAAATGGAATTCCTCAAGTCATTGAACTAGAATTAACTATAGTAGGGAAATAACTATACCGTGATCGAAGAATGTTTTTGGGAAAAATCTATCTTGTATCTAAATCTCCCTTAAACCCTAATATTGCTATATGGACATCAAGTCAGATCCACTTGAGTTGTAAGGGTAAAAGGTAGACATTGATTAAATGTTCAAGAAGAATATTCTTAATATAAGAACAAGATAACTAAGCACTTTATAAGCAATTTGAATTATGCCAAATAAGTATGTAAAATATGGAAATTTTCTTAAAGGATAAAAAATCCATCTAAAAAGGGTCTAACTGTAATTTAAATGTGGAATGAACTAAAAATAAATACAAAATGTGCATGTGGAAAAAAAAGAAAAAATCAACCTTGTGTAAAAATGTTCCTAGAATGTTAATCATAATTAAGATGTAATCATGGTAATGATGTGTGTTGGCCGGTCAATCCTTGTGTCCCTTTTCTTGTTGTTTGGGTCATTGCTAATATTCATTCATTTGGAAAAGTGTGGCATCGACATGTCTACAGTGTTGTCATGTGTCTATGTAAGTCGATGAATTGTAATTGTCGTATGCGTCGTTGATTTTTCCTTACTTGGAGCCTTGTGGCGTTGTGTGGTGAGCAATGTAAGTGAAAAAAAATCCTGGTATTTTTTTTATTAGATTAGGTAAAAAATAGATTTTGAAGGGATCAGGAACCCTGTACAAATGAAAGATATGGCGATCAAAGCCCAAAGACAAAAGAAAAGAGGCACAACTAGAAATAAAAGGTCCCAAAAAAATAAGTTAAACAAACTTAACTCTTACAGAGCAGGAAACGGGACCCCAACTGGGCCAAAAAGACCAAGAAAGAAACAAGGAAACACAGTTCACCCAGAGTTCGCAAAAGGTTCAGAAAGCTACAAGTCTTCAGGGAGAGACAGGAAACCACACGAGGACCTCAGCAGGATCACCAACTAATCTTCCTTCGAGCTACTGATACGAAGGTTGAATCTCCTTCTTTTCTTCTCTCCTTCTTTCTCCTCAACTCTATTAAGAATGGCTTTGACCTGTTTCTCAAGCTCCTACATCTGGTTTTTAATCAGAACCTGGTTTAAAACCATTTTCTTCGAGATATTAATAATATTTAAGATGGATTCCCTTTTTCCTTCATTTGTTTCCTCCATAGATTTGAGAACCCCCTCTAAGTAAACCATCCTTCTGTTCCACTCTTCAAAAATAGTGGGATCACCCACACACTCATTTTTCCTATAAGCACTGGCTTCCCCAGCAACACCCTCCATAAAATTTCTATCAATACCTCCCCCCTTTGGAATATTTTTACCCTCTTTCATCTTTGTAAGACATTCCACTAAGGTAATATCTTCTTCCTTTTCATGTTCCTCCAGAATAGAGACCAAGGGGTGATCCAGAACAGGCTTACCATTCTCAAACAACAGAAGAATCAAACCCTCATGAAGGGGCAGCTTGGCCTTCTTGTTTTAGAATGCTATCAGTGAATTCAAGAGAGAGGTAGCCAAGAAAAAAGGAATGCTAACCATAAATTTATGTCGAAACATGTTGAGGAAAGTGATATGGTGAGTATAGATTTTTCTGGACTTCCCTTCCAGAGTGATATACTTCATAACTTGAAGACATACCTCCTTCCAAATACCAGGGATACGCAATCGAGAAATTCCATCAATGAAGAAAAATCAAGTCTCCTTACCAACAAAAAACCTCTCAATCTCAAGATCTTTGCGATTTCTTTCCTTATATATTTTCAAGCCCTCCATCTTCATTTCTGTCACCCTAGCAATGTTAGCCTTCGAGACCTCGACCTCCACACCATGAATAGTAAAAACCCCATCTTTCCATGCTTGGCCAAAATCCTTAGAGAGAGCAGGGTCATGCCCATGAAGTTTAGCAATAAAATTGTTAAAATCCCCAACTTTTAATGTATTCCACAAATCCCTGTTGTACTCTTTCATATTCTGACTGGTGGGTTCCACGTGAATCATATCACAACCCATCTGAACTCTTTCAAAGTAGCTTTTCCAGCTGAAACTAGAGGCAATCCTTGAACTATATTTCCAAACCAAATTCAAAAATACCCAGTGTTTTTTGTAAAGACTATCTTGTTTCCTAAAATATCTGCCCCGACTCGTGCTATCATCATGAAACTTAGCACCTCTTTTCCTTACTGATTTGATCATTAATGTTAGAGGGTAATCTCTCCCCTTTGTGCCAGATTTTGTATTCATTACAAAGGACTCCCATATTAGCCATATTTTTTGTACATTTATTTCCTTGCCTCAAAATATGATTAATAGAAACCTTATCAAAGGATTTAAGCATTTCCTTGATGTCTTGGATAATATTTTTAATCGACCAATTAATCTTACTTTCATTGAGAAGATATTTTATAATAATTAAGGAATCTCCCTCAATCTAAATATCCTTAAGACCTTTTTCCTTAGCAATCAAAAATCCCCAAAGGAGGGCTCTAGCTTCAACCATATTGTTAGTTTATTTACCCACGGGTCCAGCATAGACAAATAACCAGTCTCCCTCACTATCCCTTAAGAGACCTCCTCCCCCTGCTTGACCTGGATTTCCCTTTGAGGCTCCATTAAAATTAATTTTGATTGTATTTCCCAAGGGTTTAATCCAGCTGACAACATTACCTGGGCTTTTGGTCTTGTCCTGACTGTAGGTGAAATTCTTCAGAACTATCTGTTCCTCTTTCAGACATTGGAATTTCTTTTTTCCTTTAAATAATTTAAGATTTTCCTTAAAAGAATTTTGAATTTTCCTTTTGGCCACCCCAATTGAGGGGTTCAAGTCTCTAAAAACACTGTCATTTCCAGTTTTCCACAATCCCCATAAAATATGAGGTAAGGCAATCTTCCATGCCCAGGTCAAAAAAGGATATCTAAAAGGGCTCTCCCATTGAGTAGCACAATCCTCAATGTTCAAGGGAAGAATCCAATGCATCTTGAAAAGCTACAGAATTAGAGAAAAAACTCCTCCAAATAAGGGGCAAAAAAGAAAAAGGTGATTCACATCTTCTTCCCTTTTCCAGTAGAGAGAGCACCTATTAGGAATCTGCATTCCTCTTTTTATAAGATTTTCAACAATCAGGATTCTATTTTGGACAGCCAACCAATAAAAAATATTAATCTTGGGAATCATATCTTTAATCCATAACTTTCCCCAATACTCTTTTTGGATATCTTTCTTAAAATGCATTCTGTAGAAAGATTTAACCGAATAATTTCCTGAATCTTCCTCTTTCCAAATGATGGAATCCTCCTTTTCTCTAGAGCTTCAATAATTTTGGTTGGAAGCTTGAAAAGAGACATAATGTAAATGGGGACTCCTTGAAGAGAACTCACAAGAAGTTGGATATTTCCCACCTGCGAGAGGAGAAGGCCTTTCTAGGAAGAAAGTTTCTTATTGAATATTTCTAGCAGGGCATTCCAGATAGAGGAATTAGGCTTATTGAGGATAAGAGGCATACCTAAATAAGAATCTAGAAAACACTTTATTTTGCAACCCAGGATTTGAGAAAGCCTAACTTGGACTTGTTTCTCCACATTAATGAAGAACACTGCACTTTTGAAAAAATTGACCATCTTCCCCGAGACCAACTCATAGTCCATAAGAACATATTTTAAATAAGTGGCTTCTTGTATAGATTCCTTTCCCATCATAAAATTATTGTCAACAAACTGATTTAGGTAGATCAAAGGGAGACCATTAGTAATCTTGATACCCTGAATCCTCTTGGATAGTAAAGCCTGTTTACAAATTCTACTAAGAGATTCAACCATGATAACATAAATGAAAGGATATAGTGTATCCCCTTGTCTCAGACCCCTTTCAGCTTTGAAAAATCCCTCCAGGCTTCCAATGACAAAAACAGAGTAGCTGGCAGTAGATATACAGGTCATGATCATTCTAACCAGAGAATTATCAAAGCCCACTTTACAGAGGATGGCCTCCAAGAAAGACCAAGTAACTCTGTCATAGGCCTTATGCATATCAAGCTTTAGGAACATTGTAGATCTATTAGAATTAACAATGGAATGAATAGCTTCTTGAATCACTACAATGCTATCAGTCATCTGCCTCCCTGGGACAAAGGCACCTTGATTCCGAGAGATGAAATGATCAAGGACCAATCTAATTCTTCTAGCTAAGATTTTAGCTAGAATTTTATATCCTGTATTATCGAGACTGATCGGTCTAAAATATTTGAATTCATTGGCCCCAGAAACATTCGGGATAAGGACCAAGAAATTATTATTAAGCTATCTGAGAAGTTTTCCATTCCTAAAAAATCTTGGACCATTTCTATGACTTCATTCTTAATCACTTTCCAAACATTATGGTAGAAGAGAGCCTGAATACCATCAGGTCTTGACAACTTTTCTAGTTCCATATCAAATACCATAAATATAATTTCCTCCTCACTAGGGATATTTAAGATCTCCTGATTTTCTTCCAGGGATATGACTTCTTGGAACAGGTTCAGGATATTATTTTGATTTTGCTCTTTAATCCTTTGACCTCGCTAAAAGAGATCCTTGAAATAATTGATGATGAATCTACTTATGTCCTTATTCTCTGATAAGATCTTCCCATTTTCATTTTTAATTTCATTTATTTTGAGGAGATTTGAACGAGAGCTAGCTGAGAAGTGAAAGAATTTGGTATTCCTATTCCCCTCCTTTAGCCATTTCACTCTCGATTGTTGTTTCCAATGGATTATTCCTTTGCCAAAATATCATGATACTCAACCAGAAGATTCTGTTCCTACTCCTTTAGAACTAGATTAAGACTTTTAGGATCAATAAGTTCCTCAATATTCCTCAGATCTTCAGCCACTCTACTTTGTTGCTGAAAGATATTACCAAATACTTCTTTGTTCCATTTTTTGAGACAACCTTTGAGGTACTTTAATTTGTAACTAAGTTTATAACTGGAAACCCAAAAGACCCCTACATTCCACCACTCTTGGATTTTATTGGGAAGATCAGGATGATCTAACCACATCTTTTCAAATCTGAAAGGTCTAGCCTTCTTGACCAAATTTAACCCAACATTGAGGAGAATAGGGTTATGATCAGATCCAATTATGGGAAGAGACTTCAGAGAATATATTTGATTTAACAAGCAGGGATAACTTACGATGAACCTCTCAAGTCTGATTTGGATGAGCTTTGATCCAGTACACCTATTTTCCCATGTAAACTTGGGACCTTCCAACTCGATATCCACCAAACCATTAATAAAAATAAAATTTGCAAGATCCTCCATACTTTCAGTGTATGAGATGTTGCCACTTTTTTTTCCCCCGGAGAAAGGGTGGTATTGAATTCACCACCAATAATTCATTCTTTATATTTTAATAAATTCCTTAAATTAGTGAGATCATGCCATAATTTCCTTCTTTCACTAACAAGGTTAGGAGCATAAATGTTTGAAACATACCAGGATTCCTTAGAGGACAGATTCATAAAATTTATAGCTACATGCCCATGAGTTGAAAGAATAGGAACCCCATGGACAATACTAGGATCCTAGAGCGTGTTAATCCCACTAGAGGTGCCTGACGAACTACAACCTTCCCAAAAAATTTCTTTCCAAATAGAACTCCCCACTTCTCTAAATCTTTCCATACTCATTTTGGATTCTTGAAGCATGAAAATATCCGGTTTATTTTTAACTCTAAGATCCTTCACTATTCTGTGTTTGCTAGGGTTATTCAACCCCCTAATATTCTAAGAGATAAAAATCATTTAACACTTCCTTTTACATCCCAGTAGGCTCCCCAAAGTTTTCTGGATTCCTACATCTACTTTGTTTCTAGAAACTGACTCCCTTACTTCCTTATTAATTTTTCTTCCCTTTTGAATGGAATATTTTCCAACATCATCTCTTAGGCTAGTGTGAGTGACAGGTTTGGATTTTCTCACCAGAGTCCTTGGAGAGCCTAGCACCTCATAGGTATCAGCAACATAATCTGATAAGATCCCAAACCCATTTGACAAAGTTAGATTTTCTTCTCCTCTCTATGAAAAATAACTCTGACCTATAGATGAAACCTCATCCAACAAGAGGCCTTCAAAAACTATCAAATCTAGTTTATTTTCTTCCATATCTAAACTTTCCCTCTCCTCAAAATCATGTCTTCCTTCTACCAACTCCAGATAAGCAATATCAACTTCCTTTTCTTTAGTTTCATTGGTGGTACTTCTTTGATGTTGGGAACAAAATCCTTCTCCTTCCTCTCTAGTTTTGATAGTAATATTTAAAGGTTCTGCTTCGGGATCTACCTAGAGAACCCTTCCATTCTTCCCAATCCTTCTCCATTCCTCCGTTTCTTTTCCATTATCCAATTTTTGAGGCATAGGTTTTGCTTCAGGATTCTTTTTTTTGAGATTAGGAAAAAGACGTTGTTCATGGCCCACCAACTTGCAATTTTTACAAGCAAAGGGAGTAGGATCATAGACAAAACACTACACCCAATCTCCCTCAGGGGTCATTAGCTTATTATCACTTTCCAAGCATAACTCTTATCTCATATTCATGAAGAATATGGCATGGGTGAGTCTAGTTTTTGCTTTGGTGACCAGATCCAGGGCAATAGGATTCTCTAGACTTTTTGCAATACCAAAAAGGATCTTCGGTTCCCAAAATTCCAAAGGTAAACTTGGAAGATTGACCCATATTGGAAACTCCATAACAGGATTTCCATAAGGATTAAAAGTCGGTTCCCATTTCTGAACAACTATATGAGATTTTCCAATAAACCAAGGACCTTCAGCCAATATTTTTGCCACATGCTCCTTACCAGGAAGGATGGCTAAGAAATAACCATTAGCATATGCTGAGATTTCAATGGTACCATTAGCTGCCCAACATCTCTTTACCCAGCCTCTAAAATAATCTATATTTGGTCTAGATCCCATATATTTTGCAAAGAGAGCTCCTTCCATGGTGATTTTTGATCTAGCCAACAAAGAATCAGGGATCTTGAGGGAAATATTACCTTTCTCTTTAACCAGTTCCAGGTTTTTTGAAACCCCTGAAACTCAGTTTTTCCCCCCCAAAATCTCCACCCACGTGCTTTGTCTCCCATCCTTTTCCCTATTACCATTGGGCTCCATGTTCATGAGCTCCTTCACTAGGTTCTGCTCTCAATCAGTTTGCAGATTCAGCTTTGGACATTCTGGCTCACTTTCAAGATTTGAAAAATCCTGGTAATTTTCACTATTGTTTTTGTGTGTGTAAAAATAGGGCATTACATTTGGTATCAGAGAAAAGGTTTGTACTCTCAAACCTTTGGGATGGATTGGAGTTGTGATGATTTTGCATGATGGTGGTGGATATTGGAAGAGTAATGTGATATATGTTGTAATGTGAACAATTTTGTAATTGTGACCTTATGGAAGCACATGTGGTGCATGTCACTTAGTGTGTATTTGTTATCATGTTGATGTACTTATGATGAGAGTGTTCACTCTTTTTTCCATTGATTCAATGAGGAATTCGTGGGTGATAAACCACCTTATTGTGTGTTAAAAAATGTTATTGTTGATTACGGAGTGTTGGGGCATTATGGCATTTTGTGATATGTAGGTGTGTTGATATGTTGTATGACAAGATTGGTGTAAAGTGAATTGGATCATATTGTGATGTCATCATCGTGTTGTTATGAATTGTGTGTATCATTATGTTGTATTGTAATTGATTATATGTTGTAATGTTAGACATTACATTCATCATGCGTATGATTTGTGTAATATGTGATGGTTTATGTCATGATTTAGGGGCATATGGTGAGTGTATGATCCCTATTGTATAGTGATTACACTTTGGGTGCATAATGTGGTAATGTGATGTATCATAACCCGTTAAAGTAATGATTTTGTTTTACCCTGTGTATATACCATGCGTAAGATGTTATGGTTAATGTGCATGAATCACCATTGTGCTAGTGATGTAGTTTTGTGTATGTTGTGAGCCTTACACTAGACGACCCTAAGGGGAGAAATTTTCAAGAGTGTATTGTGTGGAGAGAGGAGGCATGGACCAGGTTTTCATAATCTTGAGCCAAGTATGAGTGAGGAAGTGGAATCTTATATAGACTGAAAACCCACTTCTACCTGTTTAGTATACTTCAAGCTTTCTCAGTATATTGTGGGTGTGCACCACCTTAGGCTCAACTTATGTAACTAGAGTTCCCTGCTCTTTCCTATTGGATTATTCATTAAACAATCCTATGTAATTTTGACTATGTTGATCTTTGTGGGAGTTTAGAGGGATGATTCAGGAAGAGATGATGACAGTTACATTATTTGATATACTCATTTCTAGTTACATGTATTTTTTTTTATGAGCTGAGGCTCGATGTCCGAGTTCTAGAAACTCAATGAGTACCCCTTTGGTGGTGGTATGAGGCCACATTATGATTCTAATGTGCTATTTCTCAATACATATTTTATTCGTAAATTGATCATTATTTCTTTTCTGCTAGAACCAACTATTTTCTTGATTGACATGTTCTTATATTTTGCACATTTATTTGATTGTTACATTAACATTTGGATTTTGCACTAACCATGGCTAATTAACCATTTTTTTATTAGTTTTAAACTATCTTTTCATATTTAAAATTTTTGTAGCCTAGCCCAAGGCTTATAATTTTTTCCACTTGGCATTTGAATGGATTGTTATGCTGGTTCTAATGTCGTAATGTGCTGGAATAGGGTCATGGGATTGACCATGGAGTGGTTGAACCTATGGGCCTGCTTTGTTTTATGAGGGTACGCCCAAAGAAGTTACAGATAACTAGCGAGTTATTGAATCATGAGTTATTAGGTCACTTGGATTGGGGGTGACAGGGCTCTATGTGCACAGTGTCATAGGGTGACCCGACCTCATTAAAAGGAGAAAGGAGATGGGCCTCTATGGTTGAGTGACCCGATATTCTTGATGGGTCTCTATGGTTGAGTTACCCGATATACTCTATGACACTCTATGTTTGAGTTACCTGATATTCTTGATGGGGCTCTATGGTTGAGTGATTTGACTTGGTTTTGGCACTATGATTATTTCTCCTTGGGAGGTATATGGAGTTATTTGGTGATGGTTTGGGAGGTATATGGAGTTGTTTTATGATACTTCAGGAGATATATGGATTTATTTCTTGATATTTTTTGATGTGTGGAGTTGGTATAGTGAGTTATGTGTACCCTTGTGAGTCTTTTTGACACCTTGTTACGTTTGAGGCTTGAATCTTCCCTTGGTTGGTATGGACTATTGGATATTGTCTTGGCACTATGTTGGTACAGTCATGGATTTTTGGGTCTTGTGATACTCGTTGTATATGTATCAGCGAGATGATTCTGTTTATCAGTCACATCTGTGTACTGGATCTATGTCTGTGACATAATTGTTGGAATTTCTTTGCTATGTAGACTGTTTGTTATCATCCCATGGTGGAATTTATAGTCTTATGATGTGATACAATCATGAAAGTATGTAGCAAGATGTCTCATGGGTTTTTTA
Source organism: Taxus chinensis (assembly GCA_019776745.2). Lineage (NCBI taxonomy): Eukaryota > Viridiplantae > Streptophyta > Pinopsida > Cupressales > Taxaceae > Taxus > Taxus chinensis. The sequence continues at coordinate 446,556,629 of CM034152.1, read as the reverse complement.
AGTTGTGTTAAGTTTTGTGTGGCATCTTGATGTTAGTTACTGTTGGGCACCCACAAACATAAGACAACTGAAAATTTCTAAACAATGAATATTATAATCATGAGATACGAAATACTATAAAATAAAATATATAAAAAGTAATATGGTAAACTGGAACTACCAATCTTCACAGAACATTATAATTTAAGATATTGCCAAAATTAGCTTTCTTCCTTGTGGTCATGTTATACCAACTAGTTGTTTGGTTACACAACGTGTTTCATTATTAGCTTCTTGCCTATGTATCCTCTGAGATTCGGTGTTGTGTAGCATCGAGGATGATGCTCTTTTAAGGGGAGGGAAATATAGTGCCCCACTTAAAGTAAAAAAATGATAAAAATAACAATAATAAACAAAGGGGCGTGTTTGGTGGAACGTGGGGACTGGAGTGTAATCAGGACACATGCATCCAAAAAACCTTTTCGACCTATCTGCCCATCCATAAACTAATGAAATCATATTTATTAGTATCTAAAGCAATGACCAGGCTAGAACCCTCATTAACGTTGAAAAAATGTACAGGAATTATATGGTGACAATAAGTGCATCCCCCCCCCAAAAAAATGATAAATTAAAAGATGGTTGCATGTTGAAAGGAGCATTTTGTGGAGATGATAATGACATTGAATGTGAATTTTTCCTAATAATACACTGATGTACTTCCAAGACTTATCTCTTTCACTTTTATGTCTCATGGAACCCAAATAATGTTGTAAATTTTAGTAGTTATTTTAGATAGTGCAGTGCACATGAGGCATGGATATCCTCAAGGCAAGCTCACCATTTTCTATTGCAACACATGAAGCTCCAACCAGATCAATCTTCTCCTAGCCTATGTGCCAAAGTTAGGGTAATTTTCAAGTGATGTATTTGGAAATACTTTGGTAGACAGGCTTGCAAAACGTGGATGCATGCACTTGGCATGTGAATTGTTCAACTAGACGCCTTAGGAAAATGTGGCCTTGTCAACTGCAATGGCTATATTGGTTATGCATAGAATGGGTTTGTTAAAAAGGCCTAAAAATTTTATTACTAATGCTCTCATCCATGTAGGGTCTCTTGCCATTGCCACATCCTCCTAGCCTACATCAAAAGGGGGCCTCTAGAGCAGTTTGTGATCATCCAACAACTTTTAAAGAATAGAGGAATCTTAGCATATTTTGTAGCTGCAAATGCTCTGTAGATAGGTGTGCATACGTGAGAACATTCTTGAGGCAAAGGTGAAATGTTGAAATTTGATTTCAGGATCTGCACAAAATGGTTATTTTGTTTTATAGTTTTTGGCTTGTGGTGTTAGGTGTGTTTTGCTTGCTGGGTGCTTTGGGAAATGATGTTGTGTCTTCCTTACCAATGAAGTCATTTCCAAGAGGAATGGGAGAATATATATAAAAATAAGAGGCAAGTGATCTATTTGTTAATATGATTTGATTAGATGGACAAAAATGGAAAATAAGAGACTGTGTGTGGAGCTTTAACAACAAGGTATGGACAGTAAGTCAAATAGTAATCCAAAGATGAATCTGTCAGATGTCATGGTTACTAATGCTTAGTTTGGCATGTACGTAGAAGTGAATGTAAATGTTGTGGTTTTTAATGATCCACAACATGAACTTAAATTGACTTCAGAAGAAACAAAACCCTTCTTTATAAACAACACAATCAGTCAAAAGTTTCATTTTATTGAAATAAATGTGTTTCCAAGCTCCATACAACTTTACCAACATTCTCCTAGCTTGTGTTCAGTATGGAGCCTTGAGAAGGCCCTAGAAAACCATCAAAAAACATAATGGGAACACATTTTTTTGGAAAAATTTAAGTGATCGAGAATTTTGTGTGACATTGTGGAGGTTAGATCAAGGCTCGTGAACTAGTTGACGAAGTGCCCAAGCGAGATGTTGAAATGAATCCTGCGGGTTTGATCGACTTCATTCCTCCTAGACATGGTTCATAGCCCCTTATCTTTCATAACTCTTGTACTTTAGTTTTTAATTTGTAACTTAATATAATTTTAAAATATTAGGATTATAATACATTTAATTGTTTTATATTAACTTTTTGCAAAACAATAAAATGTTGTGTCGTAACTCACGAATTCAAAATAACCCTTTATATTAAACCATGAAATTCAACCCTCATTTTGAGATGATTTAGAAAAATTCCTACCTAATTAGATCACTTTAATATTGATTTATCAACAAGATGAAATTGACTTCCCAGTAAAAATGTTGACCATCTCCCTATTTAAATATATAATTTTTTCATTTTTCGGAGACTCGTTAAGTACCCCTCGTAACTCTAAAAATGGGATGTCAAGCTTCAATTGTGTACCTTGTTATGTGAGGAGTCACCTTACCCTTTGGTTTGACCCCGAATGAACATTTTTGATATTTTTGATGCCCTTATAGGAGCCCTGTTACACTATTTTACAGTGGTAGGAAGTTGTTAAATCTAGAAAGTTGGCTTTCATTTTGAACCGCCATTTGAAACTTGGATAGAGAAATTATTATCCATCTTCGTAAACCTCTAGTGTTTTTAATAGACAATTGCATGGAACTTTCAGTTTAGGGAAAAACACTTTTTTGGATAGTTTGGCAATGGAATTTTGTAGGCCTCTGGTTGCAGTTTGACTAGGTCAAACTAGACCAATTAGGATCGGTGGCTTCAGAAAACTTGTCGCCGTTTGAAGACTATTTTCTAGTTCTGAGTTCCGTTGACTCTGTTGAATTCTCTTTATATAGGAAAATTTGTAGGAAGTTTCTTGTTGTGCATTCATCCATCAAACGTCAATTTTGGACATGGTTTTTTGAGCCCTCGAGCTAACTTTTGTTCATTTGCACTGGGCCAACTACGGCCAGTGGCCTTGGAAAAATAGCCACCGAACGTAAACCGTTCGCTAGTTCCAAATTATGTCAGTTTCTATGAACTCTTGGTATATAAGTGGACACGTAGAAATTTAATCATGGTGTGTGTTCTAATCGTAAGACAACATTTGGAAGTGGTTTCTTAGCCTCCGAGCCCGGTGTGAACATTTTTGTAGCTAGTAAGAAAATGTACAAATAGAAAGTTGTGGGACCCTCATTGTGTTACCAAACCATCACGGAAAATTTTAACACATGTAAATAACTATTTAAAAACTCTATAGTGTAACTTGTGTGGAATTAAACTTTTGACAAAATGATGTTTTCTCTCTCTTCCCTTCTCTTTCTCTCTCCTAGGTTACGAAATGAAGTGAAATGTAATGTAATGAATACACACCTCTAAACCTTTTCTTTCGATTGTAAATTGTAATTATTATTATATGTAAATGGAAAACTGAGAAATTTTAATTATGTTAGATTAGGGTGGATGCCATGCAAGTGATTTATCGCTGATTTCATGCCCACGTAGTTTTGGAGGATGCAAGAATGATGGCGAAAAGGTGATGTGTAATTCATTAATTATCTTTGTAATTTATATAGTTCATTATAAAATGAATATATGTATAATGCAATCTCATGTTACATAATGTTATATTTGATAATTTTCTAATATGTATGAGATGCTAATTTGTAGGGATATCTAGGAAATGTGTATTTAATCATAGGTTCAATTTGATTCATAGTACACATGGTAAAAAGGTTTGATATATATATAAGGTAAATGAATTTGAAGTAATATCTTGTAGTGCATATTCAGTGTTCAATAAATGATTAATGAGTCATCTTGTGCATTCATACTTTGTAAATGTAATAAAGAGATTTAATTAAAACACTCTACCTTTTATATTATCAGAGCATAACTTATTTTCATGTGTGTTACTCCTTACCGTAGAAGACATTGAAAACCGTAGAATGAACTTGAACTCTGCACTCGATGGAACCTCCTAGTTTGAGTAAACAAGAGCCCAAGAATGGGTTTATCATCTTAGTCAGTATGTTTAGTGACATTTTCATAAACCTGTCTAATAGGAGCAACATAGTCAAACTTTATTTGGAGTAAGTAGAGCTATCTATTCCTTCGTATCCTAGTGGACTACCTTGTCTTCCAAAGATAGATTTAAAATTTAATTTCTTCATTGAATGAAATCCATGTTGGATTCATATGACGTAAATGGAGATCATGATATAGTTGTTCTATGTCTTAAATTCTTGTTAGTGAACTCTTTAGTCCCTCACAGATAAATGTCTTGTCTTTGGCTTGTGACAATATAGTGCCTTGAATTCTCATGAAGGGTTTATAAAGTAAATACATTTTAACCTTAATCAAATCTATAATAGGGATTAAAGACCTGGGTGAAAATTGGAATTAAGCTTAACCTTAGTTGATTTGGTGGCTAACATGTGGATAGAAAATTACAAGTAACTCTTTGCAAAAAAAATTGTTTTGAAAGATGTTGACTTTAGAGAACCCAAGAAACCAAAATCTTGTTCTGTAATACCTTGTTAGGTTGGTTTATGACATTAAAAAATAAATAATCTTTCACATGTGGAATCGTGAAAGATAGAAAAATGGGACCCTATCTTGAACAAAAATCACTTGGGGTTCATGTGTAGTTTATAATGCTTCTAACCATGTACTTCTTTAAGATGTCAGACAAGTACTTTCATAACTCTTTTGTTATAATGTGATTTTAATAATGAGACCTTAATGCGATGAAAAAAATTAAAGCATAGAAGAGTAAAAATGATTTTTAAGGTTAGGAATAATGTCATTCTTGAAGTCCTTATAACTCAATTAAATAGTTTCATGTGTATCAAAAAATATGAATTGGCTTGGTGTGATCAAGCTTCGAGAAATATATATATATATATATATATATATCAAAATGGAATTCCAAAAGTTATTGAATTAGAATTAACTATTGTAGGGAAATAACTATACCGTGATCGAAGAAATAGGCGAGAAAAGGGTTTTGGGGTATAGGTGATCTTGTCCTTAAAGAGAATCAACATGTAACCAAACTAGAAAAGAGAAAACGTGGAAAATTTGCTCCTAATTGGATTGGGCCTTACATTATCACTCACACTTATGGATCAGACACTTATCGTTTAGCTTCGCTTAATGGTAAACCTGAGCTTGAGCCCCTTAATGCCTTGCATCTTCGACCATTCTACTATTGAAATTAGTGTTATATCACTTCTTATCTACGTTATGCTCGTCTCTTGAGCTCATTTACCACCGCATACACTTTGTTTCTTACATTTCAAAATCCAATCAAGCTCATATGGTTTGATTATCACCTCCCCTTAAAAGATGCCTTCCCCTTTTTAGTCTAGTCCATGACTTCAAAGTATCAAAATGACACATTCTTAATTAAAACACTTATGGGATTTTCTTGAGTCAAACTTCCTACAAAAACTAGATGCTTTATGCCCAACGGACATCTAGACCTCTAAATTATACAATAGACTGCTCCCTTGAAGGACAGCTATATGCCAAACTATTGCTACTATTATATATAGACTGCTCCCCCGAAGGACAGCTATACATAAACACCGTATCTGCTACTATAAATAGACTGCTCCCTTGAAGGACAGCTATACACAGTCAGCCTTTATCAGAAGCTTCTCGCATTGATCATCTTTGTGAAGACCTCAAGAACAAAAAAATACATATCCCATGTAGACTTCCTGCATCGATCAGTCTATATCCAACAAAATAAAATAAAAATAAAAGTAGTACTTCAAAGCACTTTTGAGTCATGGACTTGTCTATTTAGGTTTGGTTTTCTTTTTTCAGAATAATCATCTTATAATAAGTTCTCTACGCCCCAGCCATACCATCCACCTCACCTCGCCATTCTTCACAATAACAAAACTCAAGGGACGTGACGTATATCTGATATATTGTGATTATACCACTCTTTTCACCTATCGACTTCTCGCCTATGCAAGGTACCTAGGGATTCAAGCTCATCCTACATTAATATGTGGTTTGTTTAGCTCTTCTCAATTACGGGACGCTCTTGCCTCTTTTGTTCGGCTCTAAGATTGTGTGTTGACCTTAATCAGGACACAATTCCCTACTCCTTGGGAATGTTAACTTTCACTTTACCATACCAACACCAACAACATTACCCTACCAACATCAAATTTTTACCAACCAACAAAATTGCCTAACCACAACCCAATTGCCTGAATTCACCTCTCCCTGATCCTAAGGGAGAACTACATCAGTCTGAGGCCCTTCCTTGCTTTGTGCAAATGGGCTATATAGGCAGCACTTAGGAGACATGGGGTCTCCCAAGGTTAGCTCGACCATCCCCTACCTTACCCTATCATATGTTGTCAATATAAATATTTTTTGCATATTTCTATTTGCCAACTTTCATCTTTATCCTTTTTCAAACAAAACAAAAATAACATTTAAGCACAACCATTCTTATTATTATCATCACTCAAAAGAACATACATCTTTCGTTTTATTTTAGATGTTAAACAAATACATCTTCTCTATCATCGACTCGCAAGTTGGCATCTTTATTTATTCTTATATTCCTATGAAATTCACTTAGATCCTTGCACCTCCTCCCGAATCAGGTGGTGATCATGATCATCGATGCCCCTCCGTGGGCCTCTCCATCCTCAAAGGTGCCACTGCCATTGGTTCCTCCCATTGATCCGCCAACATCTCCTGTAACATACGAATACATCCTCTCGCGTGGAGGAATCTTGCCTCTAGTATCTCCACTCGTAGCTGTGAAGCCTCTTACAATCCCATTGTATCATTCACCTGTGTTTGAAGCTGGCGAGCTAAATCCTACAGACGATCTCTCTCCGCTGTAATCACAGCTATGTCAGGGCACTCACGTGCACCTCGCAGCTCTGCTACCCACCATACTCTATATGCCTCTGTCGTTCCCGCATCCATAACCCTACGATTGGCTGCTATCTCTTCTGGCCCTTCTGGAGGTGTAGGCCGGGGAGGTGAGAATGCTACCTTGACGTCGATCCTCATGTATGGTCTATATGTCATAGGTATATCCTGAACGAACCCAAATTGTCACCGCACGCGATCTAGAGGAATCCTCTCGTACTCACCTGGCCTATGCCCTGCGATCCACCTCAATCACTCTACACCCCTCAACTCCTCAGCTATGTGCTCTGTCACCATATAGTTCCCGTACAGCCTCCAACAAATATCCGCAATCACCACCATCTCCCATACTTGTCTATAATACTCGATGTCATCTATCACGGCCTGGGATCTCGCCTCTTGTTCTGTCTGGACCCATCGTCTGAATCCCAACCTTTGTAATCCTGCCTCTCCCGACTCAATGGGTCGGCCTATTGGACACACACAAACAATATGATCATAGGCCCAACAATGTAATAAGTACGAACAATCCAGTGTTGTTCTGTGTTTTCGCTTGCATGCCCATAAACCCCTATATAACTCTGCCAGATATGCGGGTGCCCATGCGAATGTCACGCTCATTTCTATCATTTCCCAAATAACACTCATCAATGCTTTGGGAAATCTTCCACCTTTCACCCTCGGCAATGCATAATACCCTACCGCTATCATTAATAGCACGGCCAACCTTGTTTCCTCAGGGTGGGTTGCATACATTGTACCATACGTAAATGTTAAACCTCGTTGTGTCAAATCTCGTGCAGCTGAACCGAATATTGCTGTTATCGCTACCTGCCCTGCGCTAGGCAATGCCTGATACACGGTTTTTCCTATCATTGGGAGTCTCAAAATACGGAACACATCTTCCAAAGTCACTATCATCTCCCCTGTTGGTAGATAGAAGGTATTCTTTTCTGGGTTCCATCTCTCAATCAACACCTGCAACATAGCATGGTTCCGCGCGATTCTTGAATAATAGCGGATTCCACTTAACCCCAACCGATTTATCAATGCCCATTCTGCTGGTGTTACATCCGTTTGGATTTGTGACAACAACGCTGGCACAGTATCATTCATCCTTAACCTTGCTTCTGCCTGCATACATCAAAACGACACATAATTATTCAAAAGAACAAATCTCTACGGGTTTTTTCTCAAAATCTGGAAACCCTTACAGTGACCGATAGCGGTTATGCATAACTGATACCAGTTACTTCCAAACGATACCAGTCACTGTCAAAAATCTACCTACCCTACTTCAAGCATACACCTACGATAATTATTTTTCCCGTTTACTCCTATTTATACCTAAAACAATACATGCCCACCCTGTTTACCTACCCCGTAGCACTCATACCATCCCCAACCCTTGCCTATCACCTTTTTCCTCCTCTTTACCCACTTACACTTCTTTCATCCTATTTACAACACATGTAAGCATCAAATTACAACCAAACAGTTTACCTCTCGGGATGCAGCAGCTTGGGGTGGAACATGTCTTCCCCCTCGTCCCTACCTGCTGGATGCTTCTCCTCGTTCAGCCATATTCACCACCCTCTTCAAATATAACTTGTCTTTCTGCCTTCTGAATCTCAGCCCATGCTCACTTCACTTGGCTCTTTCCTCCTTATCACTCAAATTTCCTTCATGCAATTACCTGTAGCAATTGTCAAACAGCGTCACATTCGCATATTTAACTTGTTGCATGACTCTAAAAATAAGAATGCTAAAAATAAGAACTTAAGTTGCCAATCTAGCAGTTCTATTTTTAGGAAAATAATTCTTGCATAACCGATATCGGTTATATAACTGATACCGGTCATATAGCTACCGACATCGGTTATATAACCGATATCGGTCAGGTATCCCCTTGTTGCTTAAACCTTAAGTCGTCTCTTCATTTTTGCAAATTTTTGTGGCGCCCATCCCTTTTTCCTGCATGAACAACACCATTATCCATATTTTTCATTAAATCCATATCTCATCACAATTTCATCAACATCATCTATCTATCTTACAAAAACAACCACGCCATCAACAAACGATATCAAAAACCATCCATCTAACACCATTTGAATCGAAATCAACAGCTACATATATTCAATTTCACAAAACCAACAAAACTCATCATACAACACGTCAACTAAACTCATCATTTATATATACATACATACATCCCATCAACAAAAGACATCAACATCATTAATATATAACACCATGTAAATCAAACTCATCATACATTAAATATCACAAACCATTTTCAAAACACATTTTTACACACAACATGTGGGTCAAATCATCATATCTATATATATACAAAGTTTCAAATACACAATGTGCCCTGCATCGGGGCCTCTGTGATCTCATAATACAACAAAGCCGGCACGCAGGCCGCAATAACTGTCAATAATCTTGACTCGGCTCACAGGCCGGTCTCTCATATCAAAAACATACTCGGCTCGCAGGCCGGTATCCACTGTACAACCCATACTCGGCTCGCAGGCCGGTATATACAATAAATGAATGAATGAATAAATGAATACATAATATCTAGGCACACAGGCCTCTATAAACATAGCCGGTTCGCAGACCGGTGCCCATATCCAATGAACCAATCCAAAACTATGCAGGGACCCCTTAGCTCTCTCCACCGCCCTCTGCCTGTCTGCCTGTTGGTCCCTGTGCTACCTCTCGCCTCCTGCTTATCACAGACCCACCGGCTGTGGCTGCACCTCCCTGAGATCTCTGGCTCCGAGAGGTCTCTACTCTATGTGCCGCATATGGCTGATAATCAGCCCCAGTACCATCAAGAATATCCTGATAGTACCGGGCCTCCACTCTAGCCTCCATATAACGATCACGAGCCACCGTAGGTGCTGGGGCTGGTCCCCTGACTCCTACTACCAGTGCCCCCTGTGCCTGTGCTGGTGCCATTGGTGGTGCCTGTGGTTGTGGTGGTACCTGTACCTACGGCTGTGCCGGTGCCGCTGGTGGTGCTGGTGCTAGTGCCTGTACCTGTACCTGTCCCTGAGCCTAGGCTAGCTACCCCTGTAAGACACCTATCTGTGCCTGTGCGGCAGCAAGCTGCCCCTGTAATAACTGTACTTGCCCTCTGAGCTGGTCCCTCTCTGCTCTAACAGCCACTAAGTCTGGCTGTGTGGGCTGTGCTATCCTCGCAGCTCTCTCTCCGGCCCACCAAACCAAAAATGCTCCTGTGCAGTCGGCATCATCTATGGTATCATCTGTTGGCCTCTCAGCAACCCAATCTGGGTCTACGGGCTATGGTGCAGGCAGTGGAGCCTCTACATCATCCCTCCGGTACTGAGGGAAGTGCGGTGGCTCATCCTGTCGTAGCCCCATCTGCCTGCGTACCTCTCCAGGGGTATCCTCTCATACTCTCTCGGCCTCCGTCCCCGCTATCCAGAATGTATACTGGATCCGCTGCAACTGTGCTCGGGCTCCTCCGTGCAGGTGATGACCTCTATACGGTCTCTATACAACATCTAACGCTGTCAAGCCCTCTAACATATGTCTATAATAAGTGACGTCCCACCCTACAAGCACTGCTCGTGGCTGGCCCACGACCCCCAACCACCTCTGAAAGCCGTATCTATAGATGACCTGTGGCCCTGGCTGCTGGGGCAGCCCTACTGGTCTAATGCATATGATATGCTCATATGCCCAACAGTGTAGTAAAAACGTCGAGCAAATCCTGAATCGCCTCATCCGGTGATAGCCCCACAGCTCTTGGTATAACTACACCAGGTATACTGGTGCCCAAGCATAACATATGTGCTCCTCCACCATCTCATGTAGCACCCCCATAAGTGCCTGTGGAAAGCGGCCTCCCTCTGAGTTTGGGAGGGTGAAGCAGGTGATCCCGATCATCATCAGCACGGCAAGCCGTGTCTCATTGCAGTGGGCTTGGTACATATCCCCATACACGATACTCACGTTGTGATATGTCAGTATCACAACAATCTGGAATACCCTTTACAGTGACTCGATAGCGGCTATTGCATAAAAAACTGATACCGGTTTGCTAAACCCGATACCGGTTACTTCCAAACGATAGCCGGTCACTGTCAAATAAGGTACCTACCCTACTTCAAGCATACACCTACGGATAATTATTTTCCCATTTCTTCCTATTTATTACCCTAAAAAAGCATAACCATGCCCACCCTGTTTACCTACCCGTCAGCACTCATACCATCCCGCAACCCTTGCCTGCATCACCTTTTTCTCCTCCTTTTACCCCACCTTACACTTCTATTCAAGACTACTGCCATTCTTTACAAACCACCAATGTAAGGCATCAAAAATACAACCAAACAGTTTACCTCTGCGGAATCACCACCGAAGCAATCAAGCAGCTTGGGGTGGAACATGGTCTTCTCCCTCATCCCCACCTGGCTGGATGCTTTTTCTCAGTTCAAGCCATATTCAACCACCCTTCGTTAAAATCATAACTTGTCTTTTCTTACCTTCTGAATCTCAGCCATGCTCACTTCACTTGGCTCTTTCCTCCTTATTCACTCAAATTTCCTTCATTGCAATTACCTGTAGCAGTTGTCAAACAGCGTCACATTTGCATATTTTGAACATTGTTGCATTGACTCTAAAAATGAAGAACTTAAGTTGCCAATCCAGCAGTTCTATTTTTAGGAAAAATAATTCGTTGCATAACCGATATTGGTTATATAAACTGATACCGGTCAATATAGCTACCGACATCGTTATATAACCGATATCGGTCAGGTATCCCTGTTGCTTAAACCTTAAGTCGGTTCTCTTCATTTTGCAAATTTTATGTGGCGCCCGTCCCATTTTTCCTGCATGAACAACCCATATTCCATATTTTCATTTTTTTAATTCCCCCTAAATATCTCATCACAATTTTCATCAACATCAATCTCTATCTACAAAAATAGCCACCCATCAACAAACGATATCAAAAACATCCATCTAAACACCATTTGAATCCAAATCAATCATTACGATACATATATCAATTTCACAAAACCAGCGAAAACTCATGTCATACAACACTGAGTCAACTAAACTCATTCATTACTATATATACATACATACATCCCCCATCAACAAAAGAACATCACATCATTAAATATACTAACACCATGTTGTAAATCAACTCATTCATACATTAATATTCACAAACCATTTCTCAAAACACTACTTTTTACACACACACCATGTAGGTCCCAAATCATCATTCATATATATATACAAAGTTTCAAATACACAATGTTGCCCTGCATCGGGGCCTCTGTGATCTCATAACAATATACTACAAAGCGCACGCAGGCCGCAATACTAGTCAATAATCTCTGACTCGGCCTCACAGGCCGGCTTCTCTCATATCAAAAAAACTTCATACTCGCTCGCAGGCCGGCATCCACCTGTAAACCCCATTTACTCGGCTCGCAGGGCTGGTATATACAATAAATGATATGAATGGACATAAATGATACATAATATCTAGGCACCAGGGCCTCTATAAACATAGCCAGTTCGTAGACCGGTGCCCATATCCAATGAACCATCCAAACTATGCAGGGACCCCTTAGCTCTCTCCACCGCCCTCGCCTTCTGCCTGTGGCCGTGCACCTCTCGCCTCCTGTTATCACAGACCCAGCGGCTGGGCTGCACCTCCCCGAATCTCTGGTCCGAGAGGTCTCTGCTCTATGTGCCCATATGGCTGATAATCACCCTAGTGCCTATCAAGAAGTATCCCTGATAGTACCGGCCTGCCACTCTAGCCCTCGCATTTATAACGACTCACCGACAGCCACCGTAGGCTGCTGGGGCTGGTCCCCTGACTCTTAACTACAGTTACCCCTGTGCCTGTGCTAGTGCCGTTGGTGAGGTGCCGGTGTGGTAGTAAGTACCTGTACCTCGGCTGCTGCCGGTGCTTGCTGCGGTTGGTGTTATTTATTTACTGCTGCGGGTGCCTTTTGTACTGGTACCTGTCCCTGAGCCTGGGCTAGCTGCCCCTGTAAGACCCCTAATGTCTGTGCCTGTGCGGCAGCAAGCTGCCCCTGTAATAACTGTACTTGCCCTCTGAGCTGGTCCCTCTCTGCTCTGACAGCCGCTAAGTCTGGCTGTGTGGGCTGTGCTATCCTCGCAGCTCTCTCTCTCGCCCACCAAACCAAAAATGCTCCTGTGCAGTCGGCATCATCTATGGTATCATCTGTTGCCTCTCAAGCAACCCAATCTGGGTCTACGGGCTATTGTGCAGGCAGTGGAGCCTATACATCCATCCCTCCGGTACTGAGGGAAGTGCGGTATGGCTCATCCCTGTCGTAGCCCCATCTGCCTGCTACCCTCTCCAGGGTAGTCCTCTCATACTCTCGTCCTGGCCTTCTCGTCCCGCTATCCAGAATGTTAACTGGATCCGCTGCAACTGTGCTCGGGCTCCTCCGTGCAGGTGATGACCTCTATAAGGTCTCCATACAATATCTAACGCTGTCAAGCCCTCTAACATATGTCTATAATAAGTGACGTCCCACCCTGCAAGCACTGCTCGTGGCTAGCCCACGACCCCCAACCACCTCTGAAAGCCGTATCTATAAATGACCTACGGCCCTGGCTGCTGGGGTAGCCCTACTGGTCTAATGCATATGATATGCTCATATGCCCAACAGTGTATTAAAAACGTCGAGCAAATCCCGAATCGCCTCATCCGGCGATAGCCCCACAGCTCTTGGTATAACTACACCAGGTATACTGGTGCCCAAGCATAACATGTGTGCTCCTCCAACATCTCATGTAGCACCCCCATAAGCACCCGTGGAAAGCGGCCTCCCTCTGAGTCTGGGAGGGCGAAGCAGGTGATCCCGATCATCATCAGCACGGCAAGCCATGTCTTATGGCAGTGGGCTTGGTACATATCCCCATACGCGATATTCACGTTGTGATATGTCAGTATCACAACTACATCCCTGAATACGTGTATGATGCTGTCCATGGCTGTCTCAGTGTCAACCTGAAAGACTGCCTCTCCATCAATCAGTAATCGAAGGATGTGATACACATCCTCCAATGTGATGGTCATCTCTCCAGTCGAGAGATGGAACACATTGGTCGCCGGATCCCATCTCTCGATGAGGGTGACCATCAAACTATGATCCCTGTCAATCGCTCTGTATCGCTGGATAGACTCCGCCGAGTCCCACCTCGCACATGATACCCCACTGCACTGCGGACACGTTTGGCCGCATCCGGCTCAAACGCACGCGGGGCATCCTTTCCCGCATCGTCAGCTGCTGACGTGCCTGCAAAACCAACTCACTACATTAGGCCCTACTCTTTATCACAACATCTACTTATACCCTCTACACCCACCTATCGTACCCTAACAACCTCTACGATGATCCCCCCCCCTCTTCACACCCAAACAATGACCTAAACCATACCAAAACACATCAAACAATACCAAAACACCTCCCCACAACCCAAACCATATCAACATACCCAAACAATACCAAACCACCTAAACAAATCAACACACACCCAACCAAACCAAAACACCCTAAACAAACCAAAACACTCCAACAATACCCAAATACCCCCACCACAACCTAAACCCAACCCAACAAAAATAAAAATACCTAAGGACTGGTACCGGTCACTTATGACCGACACCGATCGTCTCTTCACCAGCGCCAGTCGCTCTATGACCGACATCGGTCAACCACAGCCCCACCCTACCCCGAAACTTCCTAACCGATGTCGGTCGCTTAGTGACCGGCATCGATCACTAAAAAAATGTCGGGCCGAATCCGGCGCGCCCCCCCCAAATTCATTTTTTCCTATTTATCCCTATTTACCCACCCAAACACCCTAAAAATCTACCCACCCTGCTGCCTTGCCCTATTTTACCCATCTATCCTCTTCATTTTTCAAATAACGTCAATTTATTCATTATTTACTAAAACATGGATTCCTGCCCAACTCCCAAAATAGCTTAATATACTCAAATCCACACAATGAGGGGTTTCAAACCTACCGGTACGATGACACGTCGTCGTGGTGGGATGGGTGGTGGTGGTCCAAGATGGTCCAACCCCTCCTGCTCTCCTGACTGTGCCATAAGCTCCACCTCTCCTCTGCTGGGGTCCTCCACCAATCAACTGCTACCTCCTACTCACTCGGGCCCACTAATCACTCACTCGTCCACTCAAATAGCGCCACCTCACCCAAAAATTCTCCAATCTCAATAATCACCTCAGACAACCCAAATCGGTTTTCAAATTGCAAATGTGACAATGACAGGCCGTATTTTTCTTTTTATAGGTTTTTTGACCTATAACCGATATCGGTTTTATTATGCCCTAAGGAACCGGTATCGGTCCACTAACCGATATCAGTCATAGATAATCGACATCGGTTTTATTCCAACTTCCACCCCAATTTCGCCCCTTATTTACTAATAGCCCTTTTACCAACATCGCCTATATCCACCTT
The DNA here is from genome assembly GCA_019776745.2 of Taxus chinensis. NCBI lineage: Eukaryota > Viridiplantae > Streptophyta > Pinopsida > Cupressales > Taxaceae > Taxus > Taxus chinensis. The sequence goes on along the minus strand of CM034152.1, from coordinate 446,541,266 downwards.
CGTTGACAACCCTTTTTAAACCTATTCCACCTGACCCACAGCCGTCACCTACCATTTGGCCCAACCCAAGGCCGCAACCAACCTATTTGGCCCGACCTAAGGCCGTAACCAACCTATTCAGCCTGACCCAAGGCCACAACCAACCTATTTGGCCCGACCCACGGCTGCAACCAACCTATTTGGCCTAACCCACGACCGCAACCAACCTATTTGGGCCGACCCAAGGCTGTAACCTACCATTTGGCCCGACCCACGGCCGCAACCAACCTCTTTGGCCCGATCCACGGCCGTAACCTACCATTTGGCCCGACCCATGGCCGCAACCAACCCATTTGGCCCAACCCAAGGCCGCGCCTAACCATTTGGCCCGACCTAAGGCTGCACCAATTAAATACCATACCCACCATCAACGTTTTATTTTATCCATCCATCATGTACCTTTTTGTTCAATCGAGCTCACCTGTTCGTGTTTTAGCATGATTAGGGTCCTTGACTTGATCTGTCGACCAACTTTGCCTAGACTTAGACCGTGACATTTATCTCAACCAAACCAACCATTTGGTACTACCGAACATGCCTAAACGTTCCTATACCTTACCCGTTATATCCCCTGGAGCTACTTCCTATGCCTTGGATACCAGGATTATATCACCCTTGTTTGGATAAACTATCAACCTTTGCCTATGAATTGCTTGTTTTCTCTTCAAATCATATACCCTAGTCGCACTACTGCATTTCAACGTGTGTCTGCTTCCTTGGACCTACCCCACTCTCTTACTGTTATCTCAACACCATTTACCCTTTATCAACCCTATCCCTGCTTTCACGCTACCTCAATCTGTGATAGATTTGAGGGGGATTACCTATACCCTTAACAGGGGTAACCACTTCTTATTATTGTTTGTGTAGCTTTACAAAACAAACTACACGACAATAAGGGGCTAATGTAGACACCAAATTTGTGTCTTATGACCCCCTGTGCCCCGCATCTCATTTCGCAACCTAACCTTATCACCTAAACCTTACACAATTATTTATTAATTACCTTATAATTAATAAATCCACATCACCATACCTGCCACCTCATGTCGCCACCTCATCATGACCTAGTCCTTAACCCTAAACTAACCTAATTAAGACCTATAACTTGGTCCAATTCCACACCTATGACTAATTACTCCTCATCCGCACCTAAAACCAACTTCATAATGACTTGACCAAGCCCGCTACCAATCCCTCGGAAGAAAAGGAGGGAAAGCTGGCTATTTTACCAAAAATAGCCCGCTTTGACCTGATCGATACCGGTTCCTACTCGACCGCCGTCGGTTGCGTAACCGCCATCGGTTCCCCGTAAATGACCACTTCCAACCAAAAACAAGGATCGAATTTTCATTTTTGATCGAGAAGAAAGAGAAATCATCGAAAGGATCCAGATTTGCTTGGCTGAGCAGAGACAAGTGAAGAAACAGGAAGAGTTTACAGAGAAGGACATCAAGCCCAAGACTGCAACTGAATAACCAGAGCCCAGTAACACTCATCTGAGCATCAGAAGAGGAGATAACTCATCTTAGATTGTCAGATCATCTAACTTGGGTCCTGTCTTCATCATCACAATCCTGAAACCTGCATCTGCATCAGGGACTAGTGAGTAGTGTTTTATATATGTTTCTAAGCACCATTTTCTTGAACTGTTGATTAATAGTAATCATAAGTTTATTCCTAGATCTACTACCAGCAACATACTGCACTTAACCTTCACCCATACATCCTGATATTACCCAGAAGGCCATTTTACCACACTCTGAGTCTTCCCTATCCTCCCGTCATTCCCCTAAGCCATCCCCCAATCTTAATAACCCCACAATCACCTTGCAACCCACCTCTATCCAGAAGCACTTAGATTGCTGACCCTACCGGTATCGTTTATCCCCTACCGGCAGCGGTTCTCTAACCGCGGTTGGTTACCCAGTGACCGGCATCGGTCACTGTGACTTATACCCCAAAACCCTTTTCTCGCCTATTTGCCACCTAACAACCTCAGATCCAATCTGGTTTATCCCTATAACTCAACCTGAACGTACCAACGACTAGTAACCGAACAAACAATGTGACGCTTTATTATTGATAATTTAGTTTCTATTGCTTTGTAGCGAGATACCTAAATCGTGATTTTGCAATAGCTTTCTTTGTTATCATTTGTGTTAAATCATATTAAAAAGGGAACTGACCACCTTCGAAAGGAAGTTTTATATTTCCTGGGCCTAAGGCAGATCCCTCATTTATTGTCTAATTAAAATCTGGTGGTCTTGTATTCTTACTTGTAGGTAGTCCTTCCAAGACAAAAAGGAGTTCTTCATAGTCGATCTGATCTTTCTCTACGGTACGCGCACACCATCTCAATATTTAACAGGTATTCCTCCTATCCCTAACCCTTATCTATTTCTCAAAGGAATGATAGGATAGAAGCAAGTCTATTCTGCAGAGCCGAAACCATTCCGTGCGAAACACTATCTTGTAATTAAATCTCCCTTAAACCCTAATATTTCTATATGGACATCAAGTTAGATCCACTTGAGTTGTAAGGGTAAAAGGTAGACATTGATTAAATGTTCAAGAAGAATATTCTTAATATAAGAAAAAGATAACTAAGCACTTTATAAGAAATTTCAATTATGCCAAATAAGTATGTAAGATATGGAAATTTTCTTAAAGGATAAAAAGCCATCTAAAAAGGGTCAAACTATAATTTAAATGTGGAATGAACTAAAAATAAATTAAAAATGTGTATGTGGAAAAAAAATACAAAATAAGCCTTGTGTAAAAATGTTCCTAGAATGCTAATCGCAATTAATATGTAATCATGATAATGATGTGTGTGGGTCGGTCAATCCTTGTGTCCCTTTTCTTGTTGTTTGGGTCATTGCTAGTATTTGTTCATTTGGAAAAGTGTGGCATCGACATGTCTATGGTGCTTTCATGTGTCTATGTAATTCGATGACTTGATAGTGTCATATGTGTCTTTGAGTTTTCCTTACTTGGAGCCTTGTGGAATTGTGTGATGAGCAATGTAATTAAAATAAATAAATTATCCTGGTATTTTCACTGTTGTTTTTATGTGTGTAAAAATGAGGCATTACAAACATCTTTTTTGTAATATGTATCCACATGGTATTTACTTGTGACCATCTATCCTAATCATTCAACTTAGTGAGTAGATGCGTGGCTTCATGCACCATAGGGTACTTCCTTAATCTATATATGTCCATTCCGCATGGACCCTTGACATATTCCAACTCCTTTCTTATAGCTATAATAACTACCTTATTAGTTAGATCACTACTAACCTCTGTCCCTGTGCTCGTCAGTCCTGTCAACGTAGTAATCAAAGGCGTAGTGATCCTTACCCGTCGTCCAGCAAAATAGAAAAAGTCCTCATGGAATCTGTTCATAGGACATTGGTATAAAATATCTAGTTTTCCAAAATATGGGAGTTCATACAACTAATACACCCCTACCTTCTTAAGAAATTTCTCCCCAGTATTTTCATATAATGGCATGTCATCCACGGTGCACTTGTTGGTCTTCTTATTCAACAATGCGTCCAACTCCCCCTTGTTGTCAATGGTGCGGTGGTTGTAGTCACTTACTTTGCATCTATGGATATGGGAATCCCAATCCCATCTAATGATCACTCCTTTTAGATACTGCATTTATGAAATATTACTCTTAGGAGCATTTCTGACCTCAATTTCCACCTTTTTCTTGCCTTCGTAGCTTCTCTAGGTGCTTTCCTTGGTGCCATGGTAAAAATATCACCTTTTTCCTCTTTCAAGTAAGCTCTTATGCCCTAGCTCAAAACTACATGCCCTAGCTCCTTCTCAATGCTTCTGTTTCTCTCAAACCCTTCTCCAATGGGGATGGAAGACACTTCTGTGCAAAAATATCCTCTCCACGCCTGGTTTCAAAACTCTTTGCACCTCAACATGTTTCACTTGGATTGGTTACAACTAGCTTGGTTGAATAATTGTGATCGCAAAGGTAAAACAAACCCACATCACATCTTTATATAGAGTTGATAAAATTTATTAGATTTATTACTCCTTTACCTACCACCGATCCCCTTATTAATTGACCATTTTCCCAATTTCTACGCGATACACCTACATGTCATAACTATAACCTTCTAACGCACCTTCTTACCTTCTATCTACAAACCTCCTTTTGCACACATCTATGTGCTGAATTACCTAGCCATTGTTTATTCCTCTAGTAGTTTCTATGGCCACCACCTACCTTACGTTACACTTTTTATTCATTTATTTCCAACTATGGTCTTCCTTAAGATCAATCTTCTTTCTAGAAACTTTGTTCCATTTTTGAATAGCACCTGTAACAATATGTTCTCATGTGTACCCCTTTTTGAATAACAACCACCCCACACCAATGGTATGTGCATGCCTCTTCACAAAAAAATACTTCAGATTGTAATTAGTTTCCAGCACACAAATGTGCTTATTACACAAAACACCGAACTAAATTGACAAAGAATAGAGATGAAGAAGGAAATACATTTATTATAAATACAAAAAGGTAAATCTATACTAAATGGAAATAATGCCTTATTACAAACACCAAGAAGACTTATTTATAGTAGGGATTCATCCTACTCCTGTTAAAGTAATTGGGTAATCGTGTTCCATCGAGTGCCTCTAGCTAACAAGCACCCAATTTAAGGATGTGAGTGATAACATATGGTCCCAACCAATGCACCTTAAGTTTTCCTGTATGGCATAAAAACTTGGAATCATAAAGAAGTACCATCTGTCTAACCTTAATCTTCTTATCCCTGATGTGTTTATCATGACATGCCTTCTACTTGGCCTTTTCCTTCTTCTAACTCCAATGTTCTATGGCGTTATTGGGACCCTAGAATATGAACTAAGTACAAAAGGTGCGTAGAACAAACCACACAAGGTAGGGTTTTAGAAAAGGGTTTAAAGAAGCCCATGGCATGCACGACATGAACGGAAAGAACCAAGGGTTCGAGACTTAGAAAAATTGGAAGTTTGGAGCAGAACACATGAAAAGCATGACCCTCCTATGTGTGAATAAGGTGTCAGCTTGGCAACAGGTTGGCCCAGGAAGGAGCATGCCTATGGTAGAATCTTCTAGAAGCACATCATGGGATAAAGTGGGAAGCTTAGCCCTGGAGGAGCATGATTACATGAAGGACCACATCCAGACACTTGGCATCGGATCTGAGGGAGCTAGAGGATGATTTGGTAGTCTAGAAAAGCTATAAATACAAGCACCTACAGAGAAAAAGAGAGACAAAGAGTATGGTCAGAGATCTATAGAAATAGTGCAAGGACTCTGTTAATGGGTAAATGCATTTGGAAGAGGATGTATTAGGCATGGGGATTGTAATTTTATTTTTGGTATCTTAGTTACATAATTCCAGGTGCAATGCATGACTACGGTCTTCTTCTCTGTGACACTCTGTAATGGCTCAATGGATGCAATGAGGTTACCTATTATATATATACATGAATATCAATGATTCTGATGCATACTTCTCTCTCATGAGTCCTCTTTCCTTTCATTCTATGTAAGGATGCTTGTATGTTTCTTTTTGAAGTAATACATGTTATATATTCTGTTAATTACTCTACCTAAAATGAATGCAAGGATCTAGAGGCCGTCCTGAGCCATATGGTTCTTGTATGTCCTGAACCCATTTGAAGGTATTTTTAAACACAAATCATAGATGATTTTTCCCAATAAACTCACATAAAAGAGAGACTCAACATGTGATTCCACTAAAACAACCCACTTGAGACCGAAGAAACAACCTAGGGTTAGTTATGAAAATTAAGGAATAACTTTTTTTATTAGAAGTGACTACAACTAGGTTGCAATACAACAGTTGTCACTAATAGGTTCCAAAACAAGTTTAATCGACTAAAACATACCTTTCTTTTATTAGAAATTATCATAGGTTAAAATGTTCAAATTTTAGGGTTAGAAGTTTGTGTTAGGTTCAAGGGGTAATTTATCACCATACCCACTTTCTAACAGGCTCATAGTTTCAACTTGATTTTTCTCATACTTAATGCATTGAAAATTTCCCTAAATCATTCCCATTGGATAGGAAATTTTTTCACCTTTCCAATGATATAAATAAGTCCTCCTAACTCCTTGTAAGACTCCAGTTACGGGCCAACGGGCCTTGGAGTGAAAATTTTCCCAAAAGGGATACGTGTCGAGCGGGGAAGAAAACCCATTTCTGGGTTGGCGGGTTGCGGGGTGGTGTTTATCAATTTTCCCGCACAGTGAAAATTATAAATTTCTCCTTTGCCTCCATGGGTCCTCCAAGGACATGTGTTAGGCTCTAATCCAAGGCAAGTAGAGGATGAGGGAAGAGTGGGGCGATGGAGGCATTTAAAACTTTTCACTAAAGGGAGGAAAAATTACAATTAGTGCTTGCGCGCCCGCGGGTCTGCTAGGGACACGTGGCACTCCAAAAACCAATACAGGGAGAAGAGAGATGGATGGGTGGGGTGGTGGGGTTAGTTGGGAAATTTTTCCAAGGGGAGCAGGAAAGGAAAAGTTTGATGAGGGGGTCCGCGTGTCCGCGGAAGGGTATTCTCCGAGGCAGGGAGGGAGTGCGGGGCCGCAGAGGTTTTGAGGGAATTTTTCCCAAAAATTTTTTTTGTAGAAATAAAAAGGGTCTTCCCCCATAGTTGTCACCCCAAGGTGCCACATGGCAGCCTCTAGTTGGCTATGGAGAAATTTTAAAAATTTTCCCCTAAAAATTTTCAAACAATTTTCAAAGGGAAATTTTTGGGCCGCAGGCCCGCCAGGGAAAATTTTCCCAAGTTTTCCCGCCAAGGAAGGAAAAATTCAAAGGGCCATAAATTTTTCTAGGAAGCTTCGTTTTTGGAAAATGAGGACTTTATAGAAATCTCTCGATGCCCTCCTTGCACAGGAATCATCAATTTTACATTTTGATAAAGTTTGAGGGGTCATTTTTAAGAAAACATTCTGCAGGCTTTTTAAAAGCCAACTAGTAATTTTTAACTTATAGATTTGGTTCAATTTGATCTTCTCCTTCACTCAACATGCCCAACAGATATGAAGGATTATTCTAGGAAGGATTTAGAATGATTTAGGAAGGTAAATTTACTTGTTTGATTTCCAATATGCATTTTTCCAACAATTGACGGAGAATGACTGTGAAAAGGTTTGGGCTTAAATTTTACAATTTTTTGAATTATTTCCTTAATTATTTTATTCAATTTGAGCTCCTTGATAATAGATCATGCTAAATTTTAACATTTCTAAGTTGATTACTATTTGCAGGCCTGAACTGTACATTTTAATTAAATTTATTTGCTAGTTTTAAATTCACAATAGAGATCCATTTCTAGAAAATTTTTCTGTCAATTTCATCGTTCAAGTGCGGCATTTCATTTCTAATCTAATCTAATACATTTAAATGATTTAAATCAAACTATTATGAACCCAAAATGCAACTCTGGTTTCAATTTATATATTTCCAAAAGAGCCAATTTACTGTATTTTCCTCACCAACGTTTCTTTCTTTCAAACAGAGATTTAATTATCTCTTTTTCCATATAATGAAACATTGAATTCAATCCATGGTATACTTAAGTGTTTTCCTTCTTAAAGTAATCATTAAAGCAAGAATCTAGCTTCTTTCTTTTCCCAAAATCATATATTTTTAAACAAGGCAAAATAATACAATTACATCTCACGTGTTTCTTCCTATTTTCCATTTTCCAAAATAGGGATTCCAAACACAATTTTATATTCCAATTCCACACAAAAATTCAACTGAGGGAAAGTATTGTAATTCTTTATTGACTTCAATTATATAACTTTACATCTTTTAATGTTTGATTGTAACAAACAAATTTCCATTTCTTTCTTTCTAATAAATAGAAAAGAGTATAAACATCCTTCATAATTTGAATATACAACTTTCATAATCAATTACAACATCTTTTCTTCACAAAATATATTACAATTTCATCCACATCAAAGTGGGAAAGGAACAAATGAATTTTTTTCACAAGGGACTATCAAAACTACATTTTCCTTAGCTCCAGAATAGCAACATGCAACCTTCCTTTTTATTCCAATTTGATCACAACAATAGTGGGGGAAAGGAAACGCTCTCTACCCAACCAAGACATCCAATGAAAGGAGAAGCCATCCTTCATCATTGACCCCTGAGCCCCAAACAAAAATGAAATAAGAAATAGATATCAACTCATGGCAACAACAGGCTTCCATAACACACAACATTCCTTCACCATGCATAAACAATTTAAAACACAATTCAACACAAAAAAAATAGTTTACAAACGCACTTGAATACATTCAAATAGAACTTAGGCTTGATCGTGCAAGCCAAAGGAGCAAGGAATATGGGGGAAGAAACTTATGCCTCCTAATGGGAATTGGACATCCACCTATAACAAACCACCAATAAAATTCTCACACATATCCTTATGCCCCCCACAATCCCTCCTTATGCCCTCCATATATTTCCTTATGCCCCCCACAAAGTAAGAAATGCAAGCTATTTCTTTTCCATGGTGGATCCCAAACCCAAACTACCTCCACAAAATATGATGCCAATGGCATTCCCTTATTCCCCCCACATGGATTACCCATAGCCTTCTCCTACACCATTAGCAGTCTACCCAAACAACCAACAAATAAACAAAACATACACCATTCACACAATATAAAAGAAATAATAGTATAAGAGAAGAACTCAGCTCATACCTCTCCATGGTAGCTTTTGTTTCCAAACAACAAGCTCTCAATGCCAAGAATACAATCCCAAAATATTTTTTCCAAGTATGAAATTATCTCCAATCTCCTCCAAAATCCACAAGATCTCCCAACAGCAAAAATGCACCCCAAAAAGGAAGTAAGCAAAAGTTCAACAACCCAAAACAAGAAAAGAGTTTGAATTTTATAGAAGAGGGAAGATAAGAGGATGATGTGGATCCATATAGGATGTCACATCACACATCCTCAACTCCAACACAAAAGAAAAATTTCATTCTCCCAAGCACAATAAAGAGGTGGGTGAAAATATGAAAAATTACTTGCACACTCCAAACAACCCACACCCCAAAGGACTACAAATTAAGTAACATGTAAGAAGAGTGCAATAAAACATGCAAACATGATTAATAAAAATGCATTAAAAATGTATAAAATCAACCTTCCAACCATAGGTATGGTTGGTAAATTAAATTTAGAGGTATGGGACAAGTTTTACTTCTCCCACAAGCCTCCAAAAACAGCCCCCAAGGACAAATTCGAATTTCCAAGGAGGTGGAGTGTTTCATACTCCAAATCTGACTTACATAACTCTTACACAACTCTTACACATCCCTTACATATTTAATACAAGGAGCCAACAACTTCCATTATTACTTTCCCATATCCCAATTTGATTTTTATAACTTTAACCATATGTTTTCTCGCATTAATCTACCACAATTTAATTAAATAACAGAAATGGACACATCACTAATAAAATAAATACAACAATAATAAAAAGTAACCACATTAATAAAATACACAATACCCATGGTCACATATAAAGGAAATCCCCTCCATGGGAATCCCTAACAAAATACAACACCCACACACAAAACATGTTGCCATGGTGACCTTGTTGAATTCACCTATAATTCCATTGTGGTTGGTCTCCAATCCCCTGATGTTTGTTGTGATATTTTAGCCTTCAAAACACAAATACCTACTTTGGCCTTATGGCCATACTAGAATGTCCAACATGATATAAATATAATCACAAAATCATCTAAGTATGTGAATAGGGCAGCAGACACTTTGGCTAATATGGGAATTAACATTAATTTCACCATGTGGAATAATGCAAAAAACATCCCCAAGGAGGTTTAAATAAGAATTAATGAGGATAATAATGGAAATACATACTTGGGGTAATCACAATTATGGTAGGGTGCAGATCTTAATGGAAGTGAAAGATCTCACTTGTTCGATTTATCCCCATCTCTACGGTAACTATAAAGAAATCAAGCCTCACACAGATGGGAGGTATTTAAAAATTTAGAATGGATACAGGAAAATTGTAGTCCCTTACAAGGGTTTCGAGTAGGATTTTTTCCAAATATACAACAAGAAGGAAAATATAGGAGGGGCTCTGTGTTAGTTATAGCCAAGTTGTGACCCAGCCTGAAAAAAAAATGTGATACTCTAGAATTTCCGGCACAAAGGAGGCATTTCTAATTTCATCAAATGAATTCAAGGGCAAGACATGAATATCTTGGTCGAATTTGCTACTGAGTGGAAGGACAAGAGAGTTAAGTATGGTGGGCATAGAATTATTATCAGCAAATAGATGAGGCAATGGGCCTGGCACTTGAGGGATTTTTGTTCTTTAGTAATAGGATGGACAAGACAGGAGAGGCTAAGAAGTTTACAAATGAGGGAGAAGAGATAGATTTTGTTGTTGTGGGTTTAAAGGTAAGTTTCATCCCTGTACCATTTGATGAAGTGACTAACATGATGGTTAGATACATTTCATTGGAGTGGCAGTATAAAACGGTCCCCATAAAGCATCTTGTTTTTTTAAATCATTTCAGAAGAGATATCAATGTTTGTTTCCCAAACTAACTCCTTAAATCTCTTCAACATTTTGTTCTTGACTTCCAAAAGCATGCCTAAGCTATTCCCTTACATAAGGGTCTTATCCTCTTACTTCACAAGCTCTGTGTTTCCAAGTACCTTGTTTCATGGAACAACAGGTCTAGAGCATTGTGAGGTTAAGTGGGATCCCTGCTACTCCATGGGGAATGAAAAAGAGAGGAATATAACCATTACACAGCTGGATGCCTCAGACTCAATGCACACAAATACTTTGGCACTTTTCACCTTGTTGTAAATGATTCATTCTAGAATTGAAAGGGCATCCAAAAAATAATCTATCTTGGGCTAGTGGAATTCAGGTTTGTGGTTGTTTCTGTGCTTTCCTTTTGTTATATAGTTGCTACTTTTTTGCGGTCTAGCTGAGGGCTTCATCCTTCTTTTGTTCCTTGTTCTCCAATTTTGGTTACCTTGGGTAATGATGTTACTTCTGATTTTTTCTCTTTTGGTGTTGTATTCTCATTGTTATATCTAGCTGGTGTGCCTTCTTTGTAATTGGGTATAGTCCCGCCAAAACTATTTACCAATAATAAAAAAACAACATCAAAGCAATTTAACAAAAATCACTTACAGTTTATATCAGCAACATCATAGTAACAACTATATCATCATCATATAATGTCCATTTCTAACTCTACTCACAATATCCAAAAATCACATTCCCAAACAACATTCACAATATATCCATGTCAAATAGTATATCATCATCCACATATGAAGTGTCTCTAATAATCATCATGCATCATAACCAAATCAAGATCAACAATAATCCATAATAAAATGTATAATCATCTTACTAAATCAAAATCATAATAATGTCTATAATGTAATCAACAATATCAAAATAAGCATCAAAAGGTGTCAAAGGGAAGTGGGAACTACACGGCACCCGCGCGTGCCTCGGGTGAGAGCCCAGCTTTCGCTGGGTGATAGGCCAGCGTGCATGGGGTTCCTTTTTTTATGTTAAGGGTAAAAATGACTACATCTTGGTTCCATTACCGGGCCCTCTTTTTGAAGTTGTAGTGGGAAATAGCATGCATCATGTATGTGTAGTGAGTAATGACAGAGTGGTTAACTTTGGAAAGTATTGAATCATGGTTTAAGAGCATTGAGGATGAATTCACTCAAAGATTCAGCACTAGACCTGAGTTTAATGCACGTAGATGGGTAGAAGAGAATCTCTACCACGACATGTATGAGACCTTTTTTTGCTGCTTCCCAGTGGAGCTGTATAAATTTCTCACAACCTATGCATCTAGATCAAGTTGGCATTATGGATCACATGTGTGGACCCAAGAAGAATACTAGAGGCTGCAGGATGCAGATTTGATGTGGACTTATGCTGTAGATCATTGGTGGAAAGAAGTATTGGCTAGCTACACTCTGGAGTACGCCATTTCCACATATTCCTATTTGGAGGTTGTTGAGTTTGAGTTTCTACGGGAGCCTAGAGGATCATTTCTACATGTTATCCCTCTAGCTATGAAGATCTTGATGATCACCATGAGTTTAGAGGCATTCCCAATGGTCAGAAAAACCATTTTGAGTGCTGGGCAAGGAAGCTAGGGAGGAGGAAGATGGCAGATGTTGCGACGGAGAAGGATAGGGAGGAAAGATGACTCAAGTATGGTGAAGCATGTGAAAGGGATATTGCTAGACAACATGAGGTTTCAAGTGTGATGGATGTATGGTGGCAGACGTTGTCGAAAGGATTTGAGGTTCACATAGAGGACGTGGAACCAGAGTAGTCTGTGTGATCCCATCTTGCAAAGTGCGTGAGAGAAACCCCTTCGAATTCTGATGAGAGTTCGTTGCGTAGAGAAAGAAGGACCATTGGCGTGCATCTGAGCCCCCTAGTGACTGGAACTTGGCACTTGGTTTTCCAGATCAGGGGGAAAATATTACTGATCTAGTTGGTTACATTGGAAGTGATTGATCTACACCCAGGAGGTATAATTTATTGTTTGGGCCTTCTATGGCTCTAAACACTAACCCAGTGTTCAAAATTTTTGGGTAAGGTATAAACACAAAAGATTTTGGTCTTGCATCTGGGAGTGGCACGGGGTATACTATTGGTAGTGGGGAATTATCATAGACTGTAGGTGCATAGCTCAGTGGAACTGTGGGGACCCTTAGCACGACCACTTCAGGACCTGGTGGGCCTGGTGGATCTGGTGGTTCAAGACCTAGTGGACCTGGTGGGTTTGGTGGTTTAGGAGGAATAGGAGTTGGTCTGTTTGTTCAGGACCTAGTGGACCTAGTGGATCTGGTGGTTCAAGACCTAGTGAGCCTGGTGGATTAGGCAACGGAGGAAACACAGACGGAAACCAAGGCTCTGTCTTGGGAGGATTTAGGCCCCAATCACCCCCACAAGTTTTCTTTTAAATGTCTCTACATTTACCTGATTATAGAGGTATTGAGGATGCCACAGAACATGTTCACAAGTGTGAACTACTATGGCGTGTGAAGGGTATCACAACCCCAGAACGGAAGGCTATTCAGTTTGCAACCACGTTGTAAGGGTGCCCGTATAGCTAGTATAGGAAATATGACCCTCACCAGACAATAGTGGAATATACTGCTTTAAATAATGCATTCTTATTAGAATTCCACATTCCTGAGTTTGAGTAGAAGAGCATCAATGCTTTGAAGGAGATTCAGCAAGGAATGGCAGAGAGTGTGCAGGAGTATGATGAGCGCTTTACAACTCTCTTGTCTGAATTTTCATATGATATTCACCCTTCACAACATGCTCAGTGGTTTGTTGAAGGGTTGATCACTCCTTTTAGAAGGGCCTTATCTCATAAAACTTTTAAAGACCCATGCGAGGAATTGGAAGCTTCTTTATGCACTGAGGCTGTTAGTACTGTTAATGCTGACATTAGCCCATTTGTGGAGGATCAGATTTCCACTATGGCCAAGTAGTTAGAAAAGTTGTCCATGAACTCAACCCATGAGACTCGTAGTGGTTTGTGGTGCACAGATTGTGAAGTAGAGGGGCACATTAAGGATAATTTCCCTCATAGGATAGTACGCGCCATAGCAGTAGATTATGAAATTTTTCATGGGGACCATGATGCGAGTAGGTGCCCCTTGTTGTAGTGTGCAATCCGGAAGAATGTAAATTGTTACTGTAATATTTTCACCTCTACAACCCATGATACTAAGGATTTTAGGCTCATTAATTAGATCCATGAGGCCATTGATCATGGGGTGCACCAGACCAGTGTTGCTAATAATTCTAAGGGTTATGATCACCATTATGAGGAATGCATAGATGGAGGCACACGTGGAAGAGTTTTTCAAGGAGGGTTTCATGGTCATGGTAACCACGTAGGAGGAAGGACTGAGTTCTTGCGTGGAACCATATTTCAACTGTAGATCTACATATCATTACAAACATGAATTCCTGGACCTATTGCATAGTGCTACCTGGTGTGGAAAGAAGCATAAGTATGAGGAGTTGTCTAGAATTGTTTGAGCATATGAATTAGTAGCACCGGAAAGACAAGGGTGCTACAATGGTTAGTATTAAGAAGGTAGACACCCAGTGGATGCCTCAGGTAACACAAGATGTAGGTTTGGAGCCTATCTTGGTAACAACAAGGTCAAAATCCGCGTGCGTAAGAGAGATACCAAGATAGAGGAACCTGGTCTCAAGGGAGGAAGTAGTTCATGGAAAGTATCCAGACCCTACGCATCAGAAGGAGGTATATCAAGATACTATGGATGTCATTCAAAGCTTACAAGGGGAAATCCAATGTCTGAAGGAGCAATCAAGGAGGGAGGAACAAGGAAGGAGAGTTGAGGCACCAAAGGATGACCTAGATGAGGTCAAGGAGGTATGTAAAATGCTAAGGCAAGAGAATATCATTCCCTTGCTAGGATCATGGTTGAGAGAGAAGGTACCACACATTGGAGGAGAGCATGAGAGGAAGGTCTTGCATGCAAACCTTCCCCCTCACAGCCTTGACTATGATAAGGAGATCACATTGAATGCAGTTGTAGATGGATGGCTCCTTAGCAATATCCTCATTGAAATTGGTACGGAGGTTAATGTTCTAACTTTGGATGCATGCCACTAGATGGGAAGACCTACATTACATCCATCTTCGAATGTGTTGTATATGGAAAACAAGACTAAGGTGATGCCCATTGGCATCTTAAAGGATGCAGCTATTACTATCTAGGGAGCTAAGTTTACTGGGGACTTCAAAGTCTTGGCACTCGCTAAGGCAGACAATTTCCCAGCACTACTTGGGTGCCCATGGTGTTACAAGAACAATGCAGACCTTCAGTTCAACAAAGGGTACATAAACTTTGAAAACAAGGAGGAGTGGGTTGTTATACCCCTGATGATGGGAAGTCGACACCCTATATTGAACCTTTGGGGGAAGAAGTGTTGGACAAGATATACGTGTGCTCAATCAGGGACACAAAGATAATACATCCTACTAACGAAGTTAGCCAGTTTGAGGATGCCCAGTCAGTAAGTGATACCACCAGTATAGCATGTGAAAATTAGGTGCATGGGACTTATGAATTAATGGGATGACAATTGAGAGGGTCAGTGACTAAGGTAACAAAGGCATGCATAGTTTAGCACCTAGGAGGAAGAAAACTACCCAAGTATTCAGGAGGAGCCTTCCCTTTGATCTTTCTGTAGGAGGTGGAAGCTCAGTGGAGGGATGAGAAGGAACAGAGAGGGATGCTAAGTTATGTCTTTCTTGGAATAGTGGCATGATGGTGGGCTACACATCAGGAGAGCCTTTTGGAGTGGCGTGAGGTAAGAATTGCTCTCTATCAGATTCTCTAGGAGCAATGTGCCCACCATCATCAAGGACTACAATGGGAAGGAGCTTACCTCTTTCCATATCCAAGAGTGTAAATGGGTCTAGAGAGAAGACACGGAAGCTTTGCCACCATCCCTCTGGGTGCACAAGTTGTATTCTACACTGTAGGGTTGTGTACATGCATGGTACATTCATTCAGAGACATGCCACTAGATAAGGAATTGGCAAGAGCTTGTGACTGACCTTATTCAAACCTTTGAGTATCGGAGTACCAAGCCATGTCATTTGATAAGGCCTTGTAGGGTATCAAGCACCTTACCATGGGGGATAGTGCCATGATGGAGGATAGGTTGTTAGAATTACTAGGTGAACTAGGATTGGAGGGTGCTTTGAAGAAGAAGTAGAGGAAACATAAGAGTTACAGCTTGAGCGCGCGTGTTTGAAAAAGGAGAAAGGAAATTTGGTGTATTTGATTGATGGAGAGGAATAAAAAATATTGGATGTTAAAAATTTTGTAGAGATGCGTGAGGTGATGGGAAATGCTGATACTCACATGTGTGCCTACCATGAGCCCTTAAAAACAAAGAAGGTTAACATCGGTTTAGGAGAAGAACCTAAGGAAGCTATTATTGGAGACTACTGGTTGGAGAAGGAAGTTTCTAAGATCATTGATATGTTGTGTGAGTTTGAGGATTTATTCCCACGTGGGTACCATGAGCTCAAAGGCGTTCACCATTCCTTGGGGGAGATGAAGATAAAGTTAAAGGATGGTGCACACCTGGTCAAGAAGAGGCCCTACCAGATGAATCCCAATTTACGTGTGAAGGTTAAGGAGGAGATAGACAAGATGATAGCTTCTAGGATCATTGAGGTAGTGGAGGAATCAAAGTGGATAAGTCTGATGGTAATCAACATCAAGAAGGATGGGCAGATTAGGATCTGTGTGGATTACAGGGAGCTAAACGTAGTTTGCATCATTGATCCCTTTCTGACCCCCTTCACTGAAGAAATTTTGGAAGGAGTCACTGGGCATGAAATCTATTCCTTTACGGATGGATTTTCAGGGTACCACCAAGTCTGGATTGTAAAGGAGGAATAGGAGAAGACAAAAATCGCCACTGAGTGGGGAAGTTTTTTCATACATGGTCATGCCCTTTGGGTTGAAGAATGCACCTATTATTTTCTCGTGCATAGTGGTGCAGGCATTCCAGGATTTCATCCATAAGTTTCTTCAGGTCTATTTGGATGATTGGACAATGTATGGTCTAGTTAAAGACCATTGTGACAATTTAAGTTTAATGTTTAAGAGGTGTAGGCAGTTGAGGATATCCCTCAACATTAAGAAGTGTGTTTTTTCTACACCCTTTGGGAATTTATTAGGGCATATCATATGTAAGGAGGGCTTGCTAGTAGATCCCCGCTAAAGTTACAGTTATTGTGGGGTTAGGGGAGCCTACTAGCCAGAGTGCAGTGCATAGATTCCTTGGGCATATGGGTTATTACATGAAATTCATCAAGGGGTATGCCAAGATTTCTGTGCCTTTAGAGGAACTGCTCAAACATAAAAGTGCCTTCCTTTGGGGAGAGGTGCAACAGAGGGTGTTTGATACATTAAAAGATAGGCTTGTCACCACACCTATATTACATTTTCCCTCTTGGGACAAGCCCTTTCATGTCCATGTAGATGCCTCAAGGACCGCTATTGGAGCAGTGATTACACAGCCAGGTGAAGGGATTGTTGATCATCCTCTATGTTTTGCAAGCAGGAAGGTGACACCAATAGGTCAAAACCACACCACAACTGAGTGCGAGGCATTGTCAATGATCTATGTGCTTTTCAAGTTTAGACTATATCTACTGGTGACACCCTTTGGATTTTACACCGACCACATGGCATTAAAGTATTTGGTGAACAAGCCTATTCTACAAGGGCACATATGTCGGTGGGTGTTGTTTTTTCAAGAGTTTGAATTCACCATTGTAGTGAATCCTGGGAAAAGCAATTGTGGACCTGATCATCTATCGAGAATTGATTCAGGGGAGGACGTGCAGAGTATTGAGGAGACAATGCTAGACACACGACTATTTAGGTTACAGCATGCGCCCTTAGATTTGGAAGAGATTGCAATATTTTTAAAGGAAGGTGTGGTGCCAGAAGGAATAAAGACATTAGAGAAAAAGAAATTGGCCATACGTGCTACACCCTACATGTTAATCAGTGAGACTTATACAAGTTGGGACATGATGAAGTTTTGCACAGGTGTGTATTAGAGCATGAGTGCCTGACCATCATGGAGGAAGCACACATAGGAAGTGTGGGTGGGCATTATGCAGGTGATGTCACCGCACATAAAATATTAATGGCAGGTTTGTGGTGGGAAACCCTGTACAAGGATTGTAAAAACTATTGTAAAGCATGTGACCATTTTCAGCATATTGGAAAACCAAGAAGGAGAGATGAAATGTCTTTGCACCCTATCCCTAGCGTAGAGCCTTTTGAAAAGTGGGCAATAGACTTTGTAGGCCCTATTGCACCAGCGGCACATAGGACTGGGTCATGCTATGTCATCACTTGCACGGATTATTTGACCAGGTGGGTAGAGGCAGCCCCAACTAAAGATTACACAGTAGCCATAGTGGTAAGGTTCTTGTGGGAGAACATTATCACAAGGTATGGATGTCCGTTGAGTTTGGCTAGCGATAGGAGTACTCATTTCTTGAATGAGACCGTGAGGATCCATGTTATCAGAGTTCATGGTGGCTCATCACAAGACTACACCCTATCACCCACAAGAAAATGAAATCCATGGAAGCATTCAAAAAAATACTGAGTCATACCCTAACCAAAATTTGTGATGTTGGAAGACAAGATTAGGATGAAAAAGTATCGGCAGTATTGTGGGCTTACAGGACAATGTATAAAGGCTAAACAAAGCCACACCATTTCAGTTGGTGTTTGGCACAGAAGCTGTTCTATTGGTTGAATTCATGTTACATTCTCTGTGAATAGCGTGTCTAGGAGGGTTGGCCAATGAGCAAGCACTGGAAGAAAGAATTGAGGAGTTAATGAAATTGGATGAAAGACGATCACTCGCCAGGTGGAGCCAAACAACAGAGAAAGTAAAGTAGAAAGCTTGACATGATCGCCACATTAGAAACAAGAAGTTTGAGGTTGGGCAGATGGTTTTACTATATGATTCTAAGTTTCTGCACCATCCTTGGAAGTTAAAAGTCCATTGGTTGGGTCCTTACACAATCTCGTACATCCTTGATTTGGGCACGTGCCAGTTCCAAGCGCTGGATGGGACAAAGTTTCCTAGACACTTCAATGGGAGTAGGCTAAAGCGCTACTATAAATAAGTCTTCTTGGTGTTTGTAAATAAGGAAGTTTTGCTAGTTAGTTTAGAAATTTCCTTTATGCATTCCTTTTCTTGTGTTTTGCTTTCTCGTTTTTACTTTGTTTTACGCCTTGGGCACTGGTAACCTTATTTCTACTTTTGGAGAATTTGTGAGTGCGCAAAGGACCGCACATCATTTTAAGTGTGGGGTGGAGTAACATGAAGGAGTGCATGGTTAGAGTGCCAATGAATTTTGTGTTAAAAATCCCTATTGAATGGCCTGGTTGAAAGAGGTGTATGGAGAGAAAAGAGAGAAAAAGGATGATTGGTGCCAAGATAAAGCTACTTTTAGATCCCATGTACAAAGGAGGAGAAAGTGCATTAAGCAACATGAGGTAGGCGAGAGAAAAAATCAGGACAAAAGAAGTGCCTTCGGCATGTTGGTTTTGCACTCGTAAGAGTCTCCTGTCAGGTTGGATTGTTTGTGCGCCAGAAGGTTGGAGGAGTTTTTTCGCAGGTTGGGTGCGTAAGGGAAAGCACTCAAGTCAGGCTTCATTTGAAAAATATGCATTAAATGAAGAAAGTACAGTGGTAGGTGAAGTAGCATTTAATGCTCAAAAAGGGAAAAACTATAAATAAGGGGGTCGGGACACTTCATTTTTCACTTTGCGTATAAGAGAACGAAGCACTTTTTGTACCTTTACAAACTAGGGCTTCCAAAAAAATTGATCCGTGTGACGAAAAAAATTGGAGAAATTGAAGCGTGAGTAGCTAGTTTGAATTTGAAACCAAGAGGAAGGGATTTCATGGGCGTAGGAGAAAGTGTGAGGAGACATCATCTTGTGAAGGGAGTATCCTAGTTAGGGTTTGAAGAACTAGGGCATGGGGTTAAGTAAATTTCTTCACAAGTTTGAGATCTAGGGTTAGAGAGAGCAGAAGAGCAAAGTAGTAGAAGTATTTTGAAGTGGGTAGAAGACCTAGAGAATGTCACCCAAGAAACTAGTTAGTACACCCAAGAAAGTAAAGGGAAAGGGCAAGGGAAAACAAAAAGAAATTTAGGAAAGCACGAATGAGGAATGGTATGCAGAAATGTAGTACCCAGATGGAGTGTTGTTGGGGAAGGAGTAGGAGTCCCATCTTAGGGATATGTCCATAAATGATTATAATCATCAGATAGGTAAAATTGAAAAGGAGTTGGCACTGGAGTTAGTGCGCCCAAAAAACACAAGGACGCCAAAGGGTTTACCTATATATAATGATGATGTGAAGGTCAAGTTGGAGAAGGCAGGGTTACTACAACTCTTTGAGTTTCCCTACTTCGGGAAACTTGAGTGACTGTACTAGTGGTTGATGTCACACATGCATGAGGACTATTTCCACTTTGTGGGGTGCAAGATATGCATAACTCCTCAACTCATTTCACAATTCACAAGCCTCATCTGTGAAGGAGATGGGTTGGAAGATGATTTGACAGACAAAAAAGCAATTAAGGAAACTATCACCACTCTTGCCTACAAAAAGGGTTCAAGATATTATGATGTCATAGACATCAAGGATCCGGTCATGAAGATGGTTGCACACCTAGTGTCAAAGCTAAATGGCCAGGAAAGATGGACTCAAGTCAGTAAGCCATGGTTAAATGTTTGTAAAAAAAATTTAGAGGGCACCATCTATAATTTTTCCGTATTCATCGTGGATGAAATTATCAACTACGCGAAGGAAGGTGATAGGATCCTTTTTGGAAATGTGTTGCTGACCATCGTGTTTTCAGAGATTAGGGTATCAGACACATCAGATAAATTCGTATGGGAGTACCCTAATGAAAACCCCTCACCTGCCAAAAGATTTGAGAAGTATGCTTGTGACACTATGACAACAGTGCACAAGGCGTGCTTGGAGAAGTGGTACACGCACCTGAGGAATGCATTCAAGGTAGAATGGAGAATTCCTGAACAACTTCCAGTGGCCACTAGGGGAGAGGCATAATTTTTTATGTACCAGCATTACTACCTAGGTAGATTCAAGTTAATAGATGACTCTTAAAGCCCTTGGTGCAAACTCCCCTTTTCCTTCACAGCTCAGTACTTCCAAGTGGGAGTAAATAGATTCAAGGAGTCCAAAAAGTTTAAGTTAGACCTTGGTGGCTTGGAAAAAGACCACAAGGAATTGTGCAAAGGGTTGGTCTACCCTGGCAAGCATGCGTACATAGAGTAGTACGTGTCTCATGAAGTACAAATGACAAGGCCCATGACCCTATGTCCATTGTAGGAGGATCCGCAACACACATTTTCATTCACATAAGGCCCAAGGCAGAGAATAGGCACATACCTAGAGAATGAGGTATCTATACCTCAGGATCCAACTGGAAGGAAAAGGCCCATGCTCAAATGGGAGGAAAAAGAACCAGAAAAGAAAATCCCTAGTGTGGTGGGGACACAGGAAATAGGTTCCCCTGGGACAAGTTCCAGAACCATCACGTACGTACGTAAGAAAAAGGCCGTAATTAGGGAAAAGACTCCTGAACCAGAGGAACCATCAGATAAGGAGTCTTCAGAAGAAGAAACAGAGTCACCTACACTGGAATCTCCGGTTAGGAAAAAACAGAAGGTAGAAGAGGGGACCACCTCGGAAGAAGCTGGAAGTATGGATAGGTGCATGGAAGAGAAGGATGGTAGTGGGGAAGAAATAAGTGGGGAAGAGGACCTCGAGAAAGATCAAGGGCCACCTGTTTTTAATATACATGATTTAGAGGAAGGCAGAGAAGAAGAAAAAGGGTTTATTTTTCTGCAGTGCAAGGATAGCTAGGCAGGAGGAAGCACCCAGGATGTGGGAAAAGATGAAGAGGCTAGCATGTAGAAACAAGAGGTGCCAATCTTGGCACAAGAACAAGCAACCAAGGTGGTAGCAGAAGAAGAGACAAGGAACATTGAGAACCTAGTGGAGGACAAGGTGGAGCACAGTGCTGGAGCCAATTTTAAACAAGGAGAAGGAGAGCACGGAAGAGGAACGTGGCACTAGAGGCCCGGTTTTGACTATAAGTATTCCCAAGGGAACATGCATGGGAGGAAGGAACATAGAGGGAGGGAGGCTAGAGATGGGTTATATTGATGACCCCAAGAAGGTGTTTTGCACATGGTTCCAGAGTACACTTCCAACGGAGAAGCTTGTATGCATGTCATCTTTCGACAAGGAGGCTGCCTACCCATGGACATGGAAGATGATCTCTTGGGTGATTGAGTCCCACCTTGATGAACTAGATTTTGAGGTAAGCCAAGGGAAAATAGTAACATTGTTAGGACCAAGAGAAGATAACCCAGTGGTGGATACCCAGTAGCTCTCAGATGAATAACTAATAAATGCTTAACAAAGTCTCTGTTGAGATAGAAGCTAGACTCTTTAGGTGGAATGATAGGATCAAGGATCTGGAAGGGGAACTGAAGGAGAAGGAAAAGGAGCTAGCTATATTAACCAAGGAGCTTGGCCAAGAAAATTTAATCAATGCCTAGTGGCAATGGGAATTGAAGGATGAAAAGGCCAAGGTGAGCGTTGTGTACAAGAAGGTAGAATCCATCAATGAGGCCATACTATTAAAACATCTGGACCTAACATCACCCACACAGAAGTATGGATCTTCCTTGGGATTCCTGGAGGATTTGACAAGAGTGCTCACCATGGAAAGATAGCCGCCAGCCTTAGAATCTATAGAGGAAGTGGCCGCATGCTTAGAGAGGGAAGATAAGTTGAAAATCATGGTACTCATCGCAAAGTATAGCAAAGTGCTTGCTGATGTAAGGGCCACTTCCTGGACTGTTGAGGCCATGTACGACAATTGTGTAGATAGAGACAAAGTGGTAGGCACCCTGGTTTCCACTCACGAGGCTGGACTCAAGGAGTTCCAGGAGAAAAACAAGGGAAATAGGGTGGAACAAGACAAAATCCTTACCGAGGTTGAGAAGAAATCAGAGGCCATTGAAACCTTACGGGTTTCAATCAAAAACTAGTTAAAAGAGCTATATCTGCGTATCACATGAAGAATGGACGCGTTGGAGGATATATGTAAAGAGTTGGAGAAAATCATGAGATGTTATGAGCGTGCAAGGAGATGGATGGAATTTTGAAGAGGTAAGCACCCTGGTCGACGACCTCTGTCAAAGAGCGCAGGATGAAGTCGATGCCTGGAATAAATTGGAGGCCGACTTGCAAAAGGATTTTCCCAGTCTGTTGTAATGATTCTTTCACTCTCCCATTCTTTCTTCTTTCCCATTCTTTCATCCTCTTATTCTTTTCCTAGGCGTAATCCTATTTGTATTCTATCTCTCACTAAGGAAAGTGTTCCCATAGATGGAGAACATGCATAGTGTGGGGTGATGTTGGGCCCCTAGAATATTAACTAATTACAAAAGGCGCGCAGTAAAAAGCACATAAGGTAGGGTTTAAGGAATCCTTTGGCACGCGCAACACATGGATAGAACCAAGGGTTTGGGACTTAGACAAATTGGATGTTTGGAGTAGAACACATGAAAATCATGACCCGACTACACATGGATAAGGTACCAGCCTGGTGACAGGTTGGCCCAGGAAGGAGCATGCCTGTGGTAGAATCTTCTAGAAGCACATCATGGGATAAAGTGGGAAGCTTAGGCCTAGAGGAGCATGCTCAAATGAAGGACCACATTCAGACACTTGGCATCAGATCTGAGGGTGCTAGAGGATGAGTTGGCAGCCTAGAAAGGCTATAAATACAAGCGCCTGTAGAGTAAAAGTGGAGAGACGGAGAGTATGGGTAGAGCTCTATAGAATTACTACGAGGAATCTGTTAGTGGATAATTACATTCGGGAGAGAATGTATTAGGCATGGGATTGTAATTTTCTTTGGATAGCTTAGTTACATAAGTCCAGTTGCAATGCATGACTGTGGTCTACTTCTCTGTGACACTCTGTAATGGCTCAATGGATGTAATGAGGTTACATGTTATATATATACATGAATATCAATGATTCTGATGCATACTTCTCTCTCATGAGTTCTCTTTCCTTTCATGCTAAGTAAGGATGCTTGTATGTTTCTTTTTGAAGTGATACACATTATATATTCTGTTAAGTACTCTACCTGAAATGACTACAAGGATCTAGAGGCCGTCCTGAGCCCTATGGTTCTTATATGTCTTGAATCCATTTGAAGGTATTTTTAAACACAAATCATAGATGATGTTTCCCACTAAACTCACATAAAAGAGAGACTCGGCACCCGTATGTGCCCTGGGTGAGTGCCCAACTTTTGTTGGGTGATAGGACGACACGCATGGGGTTCCTTTCTTTATGTTAAGGGTAAAAATGACTACAAGCATGCCTCTCATCTAGTTATATTAACTTGTAAATTATTTGTTCTAATGATTTCTCATCAGTTAGACCCCCCACACACGTAATAAATAATGAAGGTAACATGAATTCTATGGGAATAACTGCTTCTGCGCCAAACACCAACTGAAAGGGTGTGGCCTTATTTAACCTTTTGTAAGTTGTTCTATATGTCCAAAGTACAACAAAAACTTATAATCCCAATATTTCCCTCCAACATCATAAATTTTTGTGAAGGTCTGGCTCAATATCTTGTTGAAGGCCTCAGTAGTCCCATTTTCTTGAGGGTGATAAGGTGTCTTCTTCTGGTGCAAAACCATGAATTCATCAAACAATATCCTAATTATCTATCAAGAAGTGTGTGCCCCTATCACTTTTCAAACTCAACAGACATCCATACCGATTAAGAATATTTTCCTTAAGAACCTTGTTGTTGTAGCTGTTATACAATCATTTGTAGGTGTTGCTTTTGTCCATCATGTAAGATAATTTGTACAAGTGATGATGTAGTGCAATTTGGTTCTACACGTGAATGGGGAAATAGGAACTAAAAAATTTGTTTCCCATTTAGTAATAACTCAATTATCTTTTCCACTTCATAATCAAACCAATAATATCCAATTATGGCCTCCTTAGGTTCAACATATGTGCTAATGTTCACTTTCTTGGTCTTCATAGGTTCATGATAGGCATGCGCGTGTTTATCAACACTATCTAAAACCTCACACGTACCTTCAGAATGATCAATGACCAAATTTTCTACCTCTTCATCTTCCACTATATAGACCATATTTCCTTTCTCCTTCTCAAAGTCAGCATACTGAAATAGTTTGGTATTTGTCTCATCTATTTCCTCAAAATGCGCTCTTGGTTCTTCCTCACCAAATAAATTCTAAATGAGTTCTTCTACCTTTGCACTGTCTCCCATAGTCAAGTGTTACATAACCCGTAATGCCTATATTAATTAGGTTTAATAGAGAAGTAGTCAAACTTCTGGACCATTCATGCAATCAAGTATTGCTAATTTCCAGTCTCCCTATGTAGTTATCCATAAACATACCAAGCGTGTGCATAGCTTTGCAAAGTGGAATAAAGGTTGTGCACCGAAATTGAAGGTGGTAAAGCTTCCTACCCCTCTATCTAGAGTCTCTCACACTACTGAACATGGTGCTAAACAAGTTGATTACCATCATATATGTAGATCTGAGTAGGCACATTGCTCCTGAGAAACCGAGTTGTTAGAGAAATTTTTACTTCATTCCATTCTATGAGATTATCCCTGTGAACCATCCACCAGCACGTTGCCATCATGTGTAGGGTATACACTAACATATTTCTTCTTTCAGCTTGATCTATCCAATGCTCCTCCATGGCATGCAGCTATACTATAGGATCTCCTTCTCTAGTGTACCGGGGTACAAAGTTGTTACCTATCCACCTAATAAAATGAGGTTCACTCCTCCATGAAAAGAGACTTCTTACTTTGCACCCAACCATATCATAGGTTCCATGCACCCAATTTTCACAATCAATACTTGTAGTATTACTAATAGATTTTTCATCTTCCCATTGGAGGATTCCCTCCTTAGATGGCTCAAGTACTTCTAGATCTCAAATGGTGTGCACATAAATTTTGTTCAAATCTTCTTCACTTAAAGGTTCAACATAAGGTGCATATTTTCCATCTGTTAAAGGGATAATAACTCGTTCTTACTTCATCTAAAAAATTATATAACCCTTGTCAAACCATAGATTAGCATTATTTACATAACACCAAGGGCACCCAAGTAGAGATGGGAAGCAGTCTGCTTCTGCAAGTGCCAACACCTCAAAGTCCCCAGTGAACTTGGCCCCTTATATAGTAATGGATGCATCCTTTAAAACTATGAATGGAGTGGCCTTAGTCTGATTAGCAAAAAATAGTACATTAGAGGATGGTTGTAATGTAGGTATTCCCATATGCACCCATGCATCTAAGTAAGCACATTCACTTATGTGCCTGTGTCAATCAATAAATTTCTCAAAAGCCACCCATCCATAACAACATTTATAGTGATTTCCTTATCATAATCCAAGTTATGAGGGGGAAGATTAGCATGTAGAATCTGACATCCATTCTCAATACCTATGTGTTGAGTGTTTCCCTTGAACCAATCCCCTAGTAATGGAATGATATTCTCTAGGTGCAACATCTTGTATACCTCTTTCAAATCATCAACATATAACTAGAATGTCTTTGCTACCTTCTTTTGTTCCAAATTTTGTGACTGTTCCTTTAAACATTGTATTTCACCCTGAAGATTTCTGAGTACCTCCATGTTTTCCTAATAAACATCCTTATAGTGTGTAAAACCTCATCCTTAATAATGGTAGGCTTCTATTGCAATGTTTCTCTGGTGTGCGCAACTTTAGCGCGTGTAGTAATCTTCATAGGTACTGCCTCAAGTTCAGGTGCCAACTTTGGCATCCACTAATTTTCCATGACATGATGTATTCTAACCATCCCTTCACCCTTGTTCTCTTGTTTATGCTTCTTGCTACAATGCTCATATAAGGATGGGGATTCCTCATAGTTATGATTCTTCCCACAAAAAGAACAAGTAATATTATGAGGGAATTCATGCCTGTTGTGGTCAGGGGATCCACATGTATAACATGATCCATTAGGAAAATTGCCTCATCCACCACCATGACATCGTCCCCTGAATCCACCATGGTATCCTCAACCTCTGCCATGAATTCCTTCAAATCATCCCTTGTTCTGATCGTAGTGCCCTTGAGTGCGATCACAATCACTGTGCTCACTTTTACTTTTAGAGTTATTCGATACTCCTATTTTTCAGACACCAATATCGATAACATCATGGATCTACCAATCAACCTACATTCTTTTGTATTATGAGTCATGAACCGAAAAATATTATAATGGAAAGATACGTTCTTTTTTATTACATGTTGTAATGATGGGAAACTTCTTGCATTATGGTCTAAATGACATATTTTTTAGTCTAACAACAATGAACGTACTGACCTATGGGGATAATTATCCTTAGTGTTCCCTTCCACTTCACAATTTATACACCAAATCCCAGTGCACGTCTTGTGTGCTGAATTGGCCGATAGTTTCTCCAAATGAAAACTGTGCTTCCAATAATGGGCTTACTCTAGTGTCTATAATTCTGAATGCCTCAGCGTGTAACTTTACTTCAAGTTCTTCGTGTAGGTCTATATATGTCTTATGTGATAGTTCCCTCCTAAATGGTGTGATTAAGCGCCCAACGAACCACTATGCATGTTGTCTTACATGGATATAATACAAAATCTTGGACAAAAGTGTCTTGAAATGAGAATAATATTCCCAAATGCTCTTAGTATTGCCCTACTTAAAATCCTTGAGCACTCTTATACTATTCTACTCAAAATTAGGGATATAAAACTCCTTAAGGAAAGCATCCCATAGTGCTGCATAATCTACGCAAGTCTGATCAAAGTCAAAATTCCTGTACCAACTATGAGCATGTCCCTACAACGTAGTTGTAAAATGAATTTCCTTGTGCTCAGAATCCATAATCCCTTTTGCATGCCACAATATCTCACACATGTGCACATGCTCAGCAACATCTTCTATTCATCTATACTCTGAAAGATGAAGTGACATCTCCATGTAAATATTCTGGGGTTAGTTAGGGCCATGCCCACTTGATCCAGAACCTCCTATGTTAACTCTACCTCCAGACCCACCAGATCCACCAAAACTAGAGCCACATATGCCCCCTAATCATCCACCTGGAGCTGGAAGTGAACCAGTGGATTTAGTTCTTTGTGTCCCAATAGTGGTACTAAACTAAACTCCTACAGTTTGCGAGGTGGTACTACTCCATAAATTGAGTCCAAAATTCTACACGCTTGCATTATGTGCTGACGATGCACTTGAAAAGGTACCTCTAAATAAAAAATAATATGTTTTCCCACCCATAGACACACTTTCTACTTGATTTAATCTTATTCTTCTACTCCCTAAACTAGCTTTATGACTACTAGTTGTACTAGATACTAGAAAACCAAGTGCAAGGGATAGGTTGCCAGGTAGATTCAAATGCGCACCCATGGCCCATGTCATATCTGTTGGCATGCTCCCATATGAGGCTAAGGAGGGTCCCTATCATGCTTTCCCAAATTGGGGATTTCTAGATGCTCTAGCTCCATGCCTTCTACGTGATCTACAAATCCTTCATGATCCATCTCTCTCCTCAACGCCATCCATTCTGTAATATCACGCTCCTTATCTATCTCCCTCTTACATGCCTTATTTTAATTAAGCCAACTTTCTTCTCTTTTCCACTTTACTGCTAGGTTTACCATCCTTCACCAAACCTACTCCTACCCTTGTGCATGGTTTGGTTTATCTAGCCATCGAATTTTCTTCCAATTTTAGGGTTACCATCAAGATTTTGATCGCTATTGGAATTCCTTGAAGATAGGTTCCCTTGGGATAACTTAAAAATTGGAACTCAATTACCTCTGGGAAAGACTAAGTAGAAATTGAGTACTCTAAAATATATCTATTAAAAACACCATGGAACCAAGTGTCCATAATGTGCATCCAGATCAGATTAGCATCATAGAGGGCCTGAAATTATTCCTACATCCAGACGAGTGTGTGATACCTCCAATTAATTTTATATGCATAAGACACTAGCCACTCATACAAAACTATAGGAAAGATAGAAAAAAATAATCATATAAATTTTCAGACAAGTTTTGCTCCACCCAATCACGTGCATCAAACTTAGATCTAGTGTTGAAGCTTTGAGCATACTCTTGTTCCAGATCTATTATCCACTCCTAAACACTTGCTATGGTTAACTGATACATATTCATCATGAAACATCCTAAAAAAAATGAAAAAGATGTCCCAAAATGGAACCAATGATGTAACCTAGAATCTACTATGAAAAAACCAGGTGCACTGGCACATCACTCATCTTGAGATGAGCGCTCACCCAAAGTGCACAAAGGTACTAGGCCCCTCTCTAGAGTTACTTGTGTAGGATGTTAGTGTGATGATGATGATACATATTCAAATCCATAACTAAACATAAATATTTCACAGTGCATAGACCAGATCTAGATATTAGAGAATCATGAACTAAACAATAACTATAGTAAGGATAACCATATAAGAACCAGATTTGGTTATGTATAATACCATTATCCAGTTAGTATACTCCATTGTATTAAACAATATAAAACACATAATCTTCTTACACTATAAATTATCTCCACGAGTCATGTGCGCATCAGAATGAGCAACATAACTCTATAATAATTCACCCACACTAAAGTACATAGTTCAATACATATTTATAGAGGTGGGGACTTTCCCTTAACCACCCATGTACTTTTCAAGATAGGTCGCATGTTGATAATAGCCATGTGACTTTACAATGTCATGTAAAACATGAAAGCATTCTAATAATAGATTTCCTATAGCTAACTCGAAGAAGAAATCCTATTATTAGTTTTGAAGTATGCATGATGCTTATCATCCGCTTGTTCTCGAAATACCATTACATTTTGCGGAAGTCTTGCCAAGGTGTTTGAAATGATCACAACCCTTGGCATATTCTTGGAAATCCTTGTATAATGTTTACCACCACAAGCCAACCATCAAAATATTTCGTGCAGTGGCTCACTTTGCATAATGTCCACCATCAATCCCTCCATAAGCTTCCTCCATAATACAAACTCACTCATGTTCTTGTACACACCGACATAAAATCTCATCTCATAAAATATTATATAAATCTCCACCAATAAATATATAAGGTGCGATGCATATGGCAAGTTATTTTCTTTTTATACTCTTCATTCTGTCAGGCGCTACACTTGTTCATAAAAAGACAACAATATCCTCCAAATTAGAGGGCACACATTGTAATATGAACAAATTTTCATCATGCATTGTATCTTTAATTCTCTACGCATCCTCACCCGAAGTAATTCTTGAAAGAAGGTCAGGTCCTAAATTTCTCTTTCCTGGTTTTACCACGATTAAAAAAGTCAAAATCTTGAAATAACAAGATCCTACGACATATGCATCCCTGTAAAACATGCTTGTTTACCAAATACTTAAGTTCCATGTGATCTATGTAAAAGATAAATGGAGTAGCCAAAAGTTACTGCCTAAACTTATGCAACACATAAATCATAGACAACGCTTCGCACTCCATTGTTGTGTAATTCTACTCAGTTGGAGTTAACTTTCTGCTTGCAAAACATAAAGGGTGATAAAAAATTCCTTCTCCAAGCTATAGTAGAACTGCTCCAATTTCCATCCCTGATGCATCTACATGCACATGAAAGGGCTTGTCCCAAGAGGTAAAGTGTAAAATGGGAACAATAGTAAGCCTCTCCTTCAACATATCAAAAGCCACTTGTTACACCTCACCCTAGTGAAAATTTCCCTTATGCCTCAATAGTTCTTCTAAATGCCTGACAATCCTAGCATAACCTTTGATGAATTTTTAGTAGTAACCCATATGCCCCAAAAATCCATGCATTTTTCTTTGATTGGTAGGCTCCTCCAAACCCAAAATAACATCTTTGGCAGGGTCTACTAATAAACCTTCCTTACAAATAATATGACCTAGCAATGTGCCAAAAGGAGTAGAAAAAACACATTTCTTAATGTTTAGAGACATACTTAACTTTCTACACCTCTCAAACATCAATATCAAGTTGTCACAATGATATTTCACCAATCCATACACTGTCCAATCATGTAGGTAAACTTGTATAAACTTATGAATAAAGTATTGAAATACTTGCACCACAATGCACAAAAATACAATAGGCACATTCTTAAGTCCAAAAGGCATAACCATGTAAGAAAAACTTTGTAACGTCTTGGTCATGAACGTTAGTATGATTGATTCCACTTTTGAGATTACAAACATTGACATGTGATTTGTCTTAGGAATGTGTATTCTTTTGACGTTAAAAATCATGTTTGCAATGGATAAGTAATTATTGTTCAGAATTCATGCTAGCTGTAATTCTGTTTACT
The DNA here is from genome assembly GCA_019776745.2 of Taxus chinensis. Taxonomy (NCBI): domain Eukaryota; kingdom Viridiplantae; phylum Streptophyta; class Pinopsida; order Cupressales; family Taxaceae; genus Taxus; species Taxus chinensis. Next base: position 446,509,971 of record CM034152.1, on the reverse strand, counting down.
TGTAAGTGAAGCCATTATGCTATGTGAAATATAGGTTGTAAATCTATACTGTTGATTTCACATTTTCCATATGCTAACAACACACCTTGAATCAATTACATTGATCCAAGGTATGCTTTGGTTCTTCTTTATTGTCATCTTGTTAATTGACATGCTGAATGAAACATATTATGGAACCGAGCAATATTTTTTTGTAAATTGTGAAAGACCTAGCTTTAGGTGTCCTTACTCGGCATCATGCTTCAAACTGTAAATTTGGACCTCCTTTATTAATGTTTTGTAACACTAATCAACGTGAGGAGATTAAGGATATGTTGTGGGCTAATAAGGAAAATTCCTTAACCTTGGTCAGAATGCATGTTGCTATTTGGATCTAACCCAAACTATAATGTTTTCCCTATTGGATTTTTGACCTAAGGTAATAATACTTACCTAGGACCTATTACTAAACTATTACGGTTGACGCCTAAAACTAGGTTGTGGTTTCCTACCTTATATAAATTCTAATCTAAGAGGTGATGACCTAGCCTAAGGAGGAATATTATATGGCTAGGAGTCTCGAACTAACCTAAGATGAATCCTAATGACCTAAGAACTAAGGTGGAAAAACCTAACCAATGCTAATGTAAACTAAACTATTACTAAGATGAAAGGAGACTTATGGGTTACGTGGAAAATGGAAGGTTGGTGGCAGTGGTTTCTAACTTATTAATGTGAATTGATTTCATTCCTTACATCCTAAATTCACCAATATTGGCAGAGGAATAAAAAGATGGTGGGATTCCTAGCTAACATCATGCTAAATTTAAAATGAATGGTAATTTTTGAATTTTGTTTCACCAAATTTTAAATTGTAGTGACATGGAAAGAGGGGGAAATAAAATTCAATGCATTCAATAACCTCAAGCTTAGTGGAGGAAACCACATAGGAGTTAGGCAAAAGGAATCAGAGAAAGTTGTTGGTCATTTGGATCATTTTGGTTTTTGCTCTACATGAGAGTTTAGGTTCTTCGAACCCGTAACTTTATTTTTTCATCCATTATGATCTTGGTTATCTTTGAGTTGTTTTTGAACCTGTGGAAACATAGAGGAAGCTAGAAGATTTGACTGTTGGCATCATGTTGGAAAGAAGAGGTTTTTGGGAGGCTCGACTGGAGATCTTTTGCAAAACAAAAGAAAACACTATCAGGCATGATAGACTCTTCTTATTAAATAGTTATGTTTATTTCTAATCGTCTTCATTAAAATAACTATGCAATTAGAAACAAATGGTTTTGTAGAAATGCCTTGGTGTATTATTTCTATGATCTTCTACTTGAGTTTTTTGTTTGGAAAAGATTCAATATGGGTATTTTTCTTGATGCATGTTTGAGTAAATTGTGTTTATCTTATTTGAAACTGGAATGTTTCTTGAGTCGTGTGGGATTCTAATCTCCTGTGATAAAATGGTTTAAGGAAAAATAATGATTGTTTTAAAATTTGATCGAGACTATCTTCCTTTGTTAGGAGAAGGTAAGAAAATTGATGTTTCAGTTAAAATCTGAAGTGGCTTCGAATTTTATCACTACTGTTAAGTTGTGTTGAAATGGGTCCTCAAATTTGTTGTTTTCTTGTGGATTAAAATTTTTTTAAAAACAACAATGATATGTTGACACCCTCTGAGCTTAACACGTTTTGAATTTGTGAACTTTTTGGGACTGTTAAGAAAGGATTTTGTTTGGTTTTGTTCTTCCTTTCTCAAAATCTGGTAAATTATGATTTAACTTATTCTCTTAGGACTATGTGAGGATATTGATGTTTCTCTCTATCCTCCATGTATGCATTGGTTTGTGAATAAACTTTTGATTTACATCTATAGAAGTTTTTGAGAGAATGGATTAGTTCAGTTTTAGTTAATTGAAGTATATGAGTTAGAAAATTTTGATTTTACTCTTCTCCTTCTTTTGGGTTCGATTTTGAGAACTAACTTGGGGTTGAATCTCCTTTTGATTTTCATTCATCTTGTTCAAATTTGGGATGGATTCCTTTCTTTCTTACGTATTGACTATTTCCTTGATTCCTGGTAAGTGAGTACATGGTTGGCTTGGTTGTATCTTGTATTCATTTCTCTTGAGCACATAGGAATACCTTGTAGGTTTATCTCTATTTGGGAAATGAGGAAACGTCTAGGTAGAGGATATCTTCACTTAAATGAAGCTTAGGAATTAGTTGATGAGCTTATTGCTTTGAAAAATTGAATCAGTTTTGTGTTGTTTTGATTGTTATCTTTATTTGATGAGAAGCCCTCTCTTTGGCCCTACCTTACTAGATTTAGTTGCTTATCTTATATCAATTCAATTTTGACTATGTTGTTTGTGTGGCAGTGGTTGTTGAATTTAAATGCTATTAGGTAAGGATAAGTTTGGTCTTCTTGGGATGTTGACTATGTTTAACCTTTTAATAGGATAGATTATTGGGATCTTCTCTCTATTTTTGAGCTAGGTATACATCAATGTTTTTCTTCAAAATGTAAAAAGGATTTACATTCTGTTCTTTCTCTTCTCTAAATTGTTGAATGCAATGTTTTTCATTGAACACTAAAGGATGACTTAAGTTGTTTGATTTTCAACTATTTTCTACCTTTCATTTGTATCAACCATGTTGAGGCTGAATGGGTATTTAGGTAGAATCCTGCACTTCTTATTCCCTTGAATCAATAAATTGGAATTGGATTGATATTGATTCAATGTTGGAAAGAAGGTAATTCTTGTGTAGAATATTATTGGTTCATCCTAAATTCCATCCTTTTAGAATAGAATGAATTTGGATTCTAATATTATATGAAGAATTATGTTAGTGTTGTGGATTATGATTAATTGCTTCTTTAAAATAGTTCAGTTTTGAGAACTATAGGGTTGGTACCCTTCTTGAACACTTATTTCAATCAAGAATGAATTACATACATCTATAGTATGATTCTGATAAGTAATTGAGATGTATTATCACTTATCTATTGTAATCCTTCTTGTGAAATTATTGATTGAAGAGTGTTCCTTTGATCATGATCGTTGCCTAATGTATTTTGGATTGCTCATTTTGACCTTCTTGTTAGGATCCTTATTCCTTTATGAAATATCTATCTAAATTTATTTAATGTTTCACAAATGAAGAGTCCTTTTTATGAGACAATTAGTTGAAAGCTCATCATTTTAATGTTTAGTGCTTATCATGCTCAGTTTGATGAACTGACCCGTGCTAGCAATTTTTACAGATGGATTCCGTAAGTGATAAAAGAAGACAAGTTCTTTTATGATGCTTCTTGTGTTTACCTAAAGGCCACATGTTTTATGAGGAATTATAATTCTTATTGAAATGTAATTGAAAAAGGGAAAAGTTGTATTCTTGTTTGAGTTTATCAATTTTGATTAGCATGAGTGAAGTCTAAAATGTTTAGACTTGTAAAATGTATAATTTACTTGAGGAATGGGAAAAAGGATTGAATGTTATTTTTATTTGATGGATCATTCACTTTGGGTTTACTGTAAAGGAAATTTTGTAAACTTATCATTATTCTCTCGTGAACCTATCTATTTTGAATCATTTCAGTTAAACTCAAATGAAATTTGATAGGAAGGGAATTGATACTTTATTCATTTATCGAATGCAACTTCTAAGTTGGCATGAATAGATAAAAATACAACTCGGTCATTATGGTTTACTAGATGACATAAATAAAAGATAAATTTACTTATGACTCTTGTATAAAGTAAATGGAAGAAATGAACCCTAAAAGTATATAAAGTTAAAAGAAAGACAATCATTATAAGGGGATAAGCATTTTGTTAATAATTTTTGAGAATCATACTCAAATGAAGTTCATAAGGTAGAAAACATACTCCCTCTTGTTAAATCAAAATCAGAATGAGGTAATTAAAATGAAATAAATACATGCGTAATGAATAGACTTCATCTTAATGAATTCTATTAATAAGGAACCAGGATCTAAATTTAATCATGCTTAAACTTGGTTAAACAAAGTAAGATAATATTACTATGGTATATTGATTCTATTTATGAGCTTGAATATCATGATAAGATAGCATGGAATGAAACACAAACCTTTGGGAAGAGGGATAAATTACATATTTATCTACATGGTAATTATCAATCATTATGGTTAGCAACCTTAATGAACAAAGAAATTAAGGATTCAACAGGGTTGCTGAAATTAATCTTAATTAAGAAGATAAGTAAGTGTTTAACTTCTTAACTAGATATGTACTTCCACATGAGGTGATTCTGTAGGATGTTGGTACACACCAATAGTAGTACTATGACATCATGAAGACTAAGGTCTTCATAATGGCACAGTGTTGCAGATAACGCGTCACAACGACCTTATGAATTGGATCATCTAGATCTACATAAACTTAGAATTGACCTTAGTTTTACTTTAGGTCACGTTAGGGACATGCCTTCATATAGAGGGAAACTCACGATGGATAAAGGTAACTAAACACACGAAATTGACTTGGGTCGATTGAGTATGTCTATGTACCCTTAGTCACCGTGAGTGATTCTTTATACCTTTCCATGTTGCTAACTTGGGTTAAGGTTAAACCTCAGATAAGTGGATTGACAAGAGTTAGTGAAGACCATTCTAGATAACAGATGAAGTGGGGTTGAAGGATGTATTCCATTTGATGAGTATGTCATTTAGAAATATGAACATGAACAACATGTGAAAATATTTGGCCAAAGTATTGCAAGCTGGTGGTTACGTTGTCCTATGTCACCTAGTTTAAGAAGTAAGATTTCAGATGAACATTGGTAAAAAAATTATTAAGATAGGCCTCTTAAATGGAACACTTCAATACCCCAAAAGGGGTAAGAGAACCAAGTATACTTAGTATATAATACATTGAGTTAACATGAAGGATCGGTAAGAAACTGAGTCATGAAATGAGAGATCGATGAAACACCGAGTCATGAAATGAGAGATCAACAATTCATCAAGTCATTATAGTTGCATATGGTTATATATTATGAGATTGATTGGCATGGAATGTGTGTTCTAAATCATGATCATTTATAACAAAGAACATTATTTACAAACTTGAAACATGTGTTCTAAATTATGATAATTTAAAATAGAGAACGCTATTCAAAAAAATAATCCCTTGTTTCTAAAGCTTTAAAATGGGAATGTTACAAACTTACCCATTTAGTGGTGAAAGTAGTCTTCTCTTGGTATTCCTTTGCAATCATTACCTAGTGATACCCTAAGAATCCATTTGTAAAGGAGTAGATCTCATGCCATGCTACACCTTCCAAGATTTCCTCAGTGAAAGGCATTAGAAAAGGATTTATCACACATGTAACATTCAAATCTCTGTAGTCCACAAAAATCCTTATCCTCCAATATTTCTTGATACTAATCACCATTGGGCTAACCCATTCAAACTCTTCAATGGCCTCAATGATCCCAGATTCCAAAATTGTATAAATCTCTTCTTTCACCTTTATGTGCATATTAGGATTCATTCTATAAGGACTTTCCTAATCGGTCACACACCTTTAAATTAATCTGCATCTCTCCCAATTAGTGATGAACTCCTTTCAATTCATGGTATCTGCATGGGAATAAATCCTAGAATTCACACAAGAGATTGGTTATCTTTGTAACCTCTTGGTCTATTTAGTAATCACTACTGATCACTTCTTTCGGGTCTGCTTCTATGTAAATGTTGATCTTATTTGTTTTTAAAGGCTTATCGTAAGCACGTGCCTTCTCATATGAACTATCTGAAACTTCACGCATACCATCTAAATGATCCACATATAGGTTCTCTACTTCCTAATCATCTACCAGGTACACTATTTTTCCCTTCTCTTTTTAGGCAGGCATGCCCAAACTATGCTTCATCTATTTATTTTTCATCTTCTGTGAAGCATGCCTTTAAATAAGGTTCCCCTAGAAAATCTAGAATGAGGTCCTCAAATTTGGCACTATCTCCTAGATTAAGGTTCTTGACTACGTACAAAGATTCATTCACTGATGGTTTAGAAGATAGATACTCAAAAGTTTGAATAATGCCTTCTGAAATTTTTTACCTTTTTGGTTGTTTGAAAATTTTTCCAAAATTTCCCCACATTCCATCTTCCCAGGTGCCACATGGCATGTTTTGATTGGGTATGGGGACATCCTGCTTCATTTCCCTTTGTTTTTTCCTTTGGAAAATTTTCCCAAAATTCCCCGCCGGGCCGGTGAGCTGAGGACACGTGGCAGGCATTGATTAGACGCGAGCCTGTCTTTCCTAAATTTTCCATGGGTCACTTTGATAATTTTCACTTGGACATGTGTCAAAACCCCATTTGATGTGGGTTAGACCTTCCAAAATTTCCTCGCGGGCTTGACCTTGGTTTTTTGCCATTAGCTGACACATGGCGAGATTCTATTGGCTCGCAATAAGGGGGGCGGGCTTTCCCTTCTGAATTTTCCTTTATTTTCTCCTTCGGAAAATTTCCCAAATTATCCCCTCACTCTACCACTTCAGGACACATGGCGAGATATAATTATTTGGCGGGGGCAGCGGGCCAAAACTCACCTTTTGGATTTTTGGCAAAACACTTTGCCAAATTTTCTAACTCTTCCCTGCGCTCCGCCGGTTTAGGCTCCTTAGGATGCATGGCGTGTTTTTATTGGCCATGGGGCCATTCCTCCAAAATTTCCATGCGCCAACACTTAGCCAAATTTTCCAAATTCCACCCCTTGACACGTGGCATCTTTTGATTCGTCAGTGGGCCTTTCAGGGGAAAATTTCCTTTTGAAAATTTTGCCAAAACACTTGTTAAAAAACCAAGTTCTCCTCCAACCCTTGCCACCTCCCTGGACACGTGGCAGCATCTCATTGGCTAATGGCCTTGAAGGGAAAATTTTCCCACCAAAACTCCACCGAGCTATAACTTCAAAAAGACATGGAGTTAGGAGGAAAACTTTACCTTTCTGGAAAGCTGAGAAAGATCTCTATCTGATGGTGTCATTTCCAGAAGGTTTTGAGTGCCTGAAAAGAAAAATATTATGTCTGAGGCACAAGAGAAGGAAGAATGAGAGGGGTTAGCCAAAAAATGAGTAGGGGGCACATTTTGGATAACAATTTTGGCAACTCAGAGGGGTCATCTGCCTACTGGATGAAGTTATCAGTTGCCTGAAGCAATCCATTGGGCATGGAGTCACCTGATTTTCTATCTGATTTCCCCAACTAACTAGAAAATTGCAAAGAGGAACATGAAATATCACCTGATGGAGCAAGGCCTGCAAACACATTCCTAGGAATAGCAAGCCTATGTCAAAGCACTTAGGGAAAGCAAAACTAACCTACAACAAAACAATGTGCACAAGCACTTGGAGGAATAAAAACCTAAGCTAATATTTACAAGGTGGAGAATTTCCCTCTAGTAACAATGCTTTAGATGGATCCCATTGACTGGAATCTTTAGTTCTTCACCATCCAATGAAGACAATTAGAAGGCGTTGCTATCCTTACACTTTGTGACCATGTATGGGCCACTCCAAATGGCATCAAATTTTGAATGCCTTCCCAGTTTTTCTCTGTCTGCATCCCATTTTAACACTAGATCTCCAACTTGGAAGGATCTATTCTTGGCCTTTCTATCAAAGGTCTTCTTTATCAAAGCTTGATCCTTTTCCATTACTTGGGATGCCTGATTCCTGATTTCTTAGAGCTCCATCAATTCTGCATATCTAACCTCCATGGGATCAAACTCCAACAACTCCAACTGTTTCATGAGTTCCAATGTTGGCAACTCAAGTGACATGGGAAAAATTGCCTCTCTCCCATAAACAAGCTTAAACAGAGAGTTACCTGTAGATATCTTGGGAGTTATCCTATCAGCCCATAAAGCTGATTTCAATTTAGTATGCCAAGACCTCTAATTTTCATCAAGGGTCCTCCTAATGATCCTTAACAAGTTCTTGTTTGTAGACTCATCCTGGCCATTACCTTGAGGGTAATAGTTCGATGAAGTACTTAGGTAGATCCCATTCTTGACAGCCCATTCAGTCACCTTAGACCCAATGAATGCCAATGCATTATCTGATATTATTGTAGCTGGTATGCCAAATCTGGTTTTTATTCCCTCATAGAAATCTAGGATGCTAGATTCATTTGCTTCCTTGAGTGTTATTGCTTCATTCCACTTGGTGAAGTAATCTGTGGCTGTTAAAATCCACTTGTGCCCTTGGCTTGAATTGGGATTAATGACTCCAATGAAGTTTAAACCCCATTGCATGAATGGCTGGTCAACTGAAATTGGATGCAATGGAAGGGCAGCTAGTCTCTCTTTACCTGTGAAGAATGCACAATTCTTGCACATCTTGATCCATGCGTAGCAATCATTGAAAATTTTGGGCCAATAATAACCAGCCCTCATGATGTTTAGAGCTGTCACTCTTGGTGCAAAATGACCACCAGCTGGTCCACCATGGAACTCTTCCAACATCCTATGAATCGGATTTATACCAATGCATCTCAGCAGTACTCCATTCACATCTCTTTTGAACAAGACACCATCAACAAGGGCATATGGGACAGCCTACAATCTGAAGTGTCTTCTTTGGTTCTTGTTCATTTCTGGAGGGCATAGGCCTATGCTTAGGAAGTGCATTATGTCTTGGGTCCAGCAAGGAATGGGGACACCATTATTTTCTTCTTGAGTGCTTCCTTGCCCATGGCTGTCTTGCAATGCCAAAACAACCTCCTTCTCATTGCATGCTTCCTTTTGTTTTCCCAAAATCAGCTATTCACACAATCCTTTTCCTCTTACCAACTTGGTGACCTTGATCTCTATGTCATATTTCATGACACGAGTAATCCAACCTACTCTCTTTTCATTCAAGTCTTTATTGAGGAGGAAGTCTTTAACTCCCACATGAGATACCAACAATTGAACCTTATTATTTGAAACTAGATGCTTGAATTTCTTCAAGCTCCTGATTACTGCAAGAACATGCTTCTGAATGAAAGAATATCTCACCTCATAGTCCTTCAAGCTTTGGCTGAAGAAAGCAATTGGCTGCTCATCATTGTCCTTGTTCTGCTGTACCAAAATTTTAGAAATAGTGTCATCACCCCCAAATGCATAGAGGGTAAAATCCTTGGAGAAATCCGGGTTGATGAGAGTTGGTGCTTGAGAGATGGCTTCTTTGATTGCTTCAAAACTCTCCTTTCCTTCTGCTGTCTATTTGAAAGCCATGATTTTCTTTAACATCTTGGTGATAGGTTTGACAAGGGCTACAAAATCTGGGACAAACCTCCGAACAAAATTTATTCTCCCCAAGAAACTTTGAAGGGCCTTCTTGTGGCTTGGCAATGGTAGTGATCTTATGGCTTCAACTCTTTCTGGATCAATTGATAATCCTTCTTTGGAGACAATGTGACCAAGGAGCTTTCCTTTATGAGCTAAGAAAATACATTTTTTAGGATTCAAGGAGACTCCAAATCTTCTGCACCTTTGGAACACTTGTCTCAAATGAGAGAGGTGGTCTACTGTATTTTTTGAAAAAATAGTGATATTATCAAGATATATCAGCACTATGTTGTTAATCAAACCTTTGAACGCCATGTCCATTTCTCTTTAGAAGGTAGCTCTGACATTGGATAGCCCAAATGGCATTTTCCTGTATGCATAAGTTCCCCATTTGGTTGTAAAGGCTGTCTTGAACTGATCCTCTTCCTTCATCATAATCTGATTGTACCCTAAATAGCCATCAAGTAGTGAAAACCTTTCGGAGCCAGCAATAACTTGCAAAATCTGCTCCATGGAAGGTAGTGGGTAATGATCCTTGAGAGATTCTCTATTCAAATCTCTGAAGTCAACACACAATATGATTTCCCCACTCTTCTTTCTCACTGGATCAAAGTTGGCAACCCAACTAGAATGCTTGATAAGGAATATGATTCTTGATTCTATCAACTTATTCAATTCTTTTCTCATGAGGGGCTCCATGTGTGGATTGACTAGTCTTTGTTTTTGCCTGATGGGCTTAGTATTTGGATCCAATTCAATGGTGTGCTTGAGCTAACTTGGGATTGAAACCTTTCAGATCTTCATAGCTACAAGCAAACACATCAGGGAATTCTTGAAAAAGTTGTATAAACTCATACCTTTCTTGCTCAGTTGTCATCTTGCCAACTTGGAGTGATTTTCCTTCTTCCACTGAGATGGACACTGAATCTTCTCTCTTCACTTAGATGTTTTCTTTCTCCTTCCTAAACTTATCATTAGGATTGAAAATGGACTCCAAAGTAATAATCCCTTTTGGTAGTTTATTGGTTCTCAGTTGTACCACTTGGTCACCATACTGTTGTTCCAACTTTTCCTGATTTTTAGCTGAGAACTCAGCCTCTTCTTGCAAGAAATGGATGATTTGCTGATCATTTTCAAACACTTGCCAACTTACATTGTTGTCCGGCACTGAAGGCCTTACAATCACATGGATGTTCGGCTGCACCTTATCCTTTTGAATGCTCTCCATAACATCAAAGGCTGACCTAACTGCAGCAATCCTGTCAGCAGCTTGGTTCTCTTTCCTAGGAATGGATTTGATGCCAAAACCCTCAAAATATTCAATGAGGTCCCACACCCTGTTCTTGTGGCACTTGAGTAGATCATTCTTGATAGCATGCTGCCCCTTGACTTGGTTGACAATCAACTCACTGTCACCGAAAACTTGCAAGTTCTTTATTCCTCTCTTGATTACCCAATGCAGTCCTTGCACCAAGGCTTCATATTCAATAGTGTTATTAGAGCATGTAAACTGAAATCTAAAAGCTTAATAATACTTAACTCCTTGAGGTGAAACTAGCATGGATCCCCCTCCTGCACCTTGTCTACTCCTTGATCCATAAAAAAAAAACTGCAATACCTCATTGTCATCCTTGTGATCTGGCTTGGTGATGCTAGGGATAGGCTGATTTTCTTCATGCATGCAGTAGACTCCTAATTCAGATTCTTCTATTTCTTGATAAGGATAAAAATCATGCACCTTGTTTGCCCATTCATCAAGAGTTATATCTAGGATACTTCCAACCTTGGTGTCAACTTCATCAGTGCTTGGGTGATCTTCTTTGTCAAATGCTGAAAAACTGGCATTTATCTAACTTGGGGTGTAAGGCTCAATGTGAAAATTTGGAATAGGTTCAAACCTGATTGTGGCTTTGGTTCCATATCTTGTTCTAAACAACATGTGTTACCAATCAGCAGACAAGTAACCTCCAATCTTGGCCATGAAATCCCTTGACAAACATAGGGCAAAGAGTGGTGGAAGGTCTATTACTGAGACATCTTGCAAAACAACCACGTTGGGATGGGCATGCAAAGTAAGACTCAGGTTTTTAATCACTCCAATTGTTGTTACTGCTTTCCCATCCAATTGTACCACCCCTTTGGATATGGTTTCATACTGAATTCCCAACTGATAAGCTATTTGCTTGGGCATTACTGAACTACTTGCCCCGGAATCAATCATGCAATTGTGTACTAATTGGTTCCCAATGATCAATGAAACATAGAATGGAGGGGGTTTCAACATCTTACGTTGCTATCCTTTATGATTCCCCTCATGTTGGGAAGCATTTGTGACCACCTTCTCTTGCATTTGGACTTGCTGATTTGAAGTTGACCGGTCCTTCATAGTAGCTTGTAGCAAATCTCTTTGGCCTGGGATAGATAGTGATTCCCACATTGATATGTTTACATTTGTCTTCTTCATCTGATCAATGATATTGAATGGAGATGAAGTATCCTTTTGCTGTCCCTTGGCCTGCACATTCATTCCTTGTGCATGGGCAGTAACAACTGGCATTTGGGTTGTCCTAGGAACTGTTTTAGGTAATCCTTGTGTGCTTGGGATTGCATTTTGTTTGCCGATATTTTCTGGAGTGACAAAAGGTTGTGGATTTCCTGGAGCTAATGGTTGTTCTTCACCTAAATTTCTCCTCTTTGACCTTGTGTTGGCTGCAACACTTTGGGAAACCATTTGATTCATGCCACAAAAATCTTCTGTCTGCCAGTTTACAAGTGTGGTATCATTTGGAGCTGATTGCTGCCGGAATGTTTCTTTTTTTTGGTCATTTCTTTGACTACCTTCACCCTCCACACCAGTTGTTGTCACCATTAATGCTTGATTCAAGGCACCGTTGAAGCACATGGACTGGTTGTGAGGTTCATTGCATGGGAAACACCAATCATACTCTTGAGCCATATTGTTTTGTATTGGCACTAATGCTTTAGATGCAGATGTAGCATTGGGATTATAGGGCTGAAATGGTCTGTTGGCAGGAGGCCTTGCTTGATTTAGATTTGTAGCTAGATTGGGTGGTCTTTGGGGTTTATATGGTTACCTGTTAGGCTGAGCTTGGGGCTAGAAGGAAGGTCTAAAACCTTGAGCTTGCTGCCTTTTGAGTGTAACTAGCTCATTACCTAGATTTTGTAATTACTTCATGACTTCTTGAAGTTCATTTGAGGCACTAGAAGATGAAGTGGAAGCTTCACTTGAATTCTTATTTCTAGAAGTGGGAATAGAAGCTAAATTAGGCACTTGGCTAGTACTTTGGTTCTCTAAACTTGGAAATAATGGAATTGGAGGCCTAAGAGCTAGCTTGCTAGCTTGAATCAAATAATTTTCAGCTCTAATGGCAATGCTATAAGCAATGGGGATAGTTGTGCCTCCCATGGACTGAATTAACATAGAAATATTAGAATTTAAAGCTTTAAGGTAATAAAGAAAAGCACCTTCTGTTGTTGGCCTGACTACCACTGGAATTCTCTCCCAAGTTCTTTGAAATCTGAAATTAAAATCAGTCAGCTGCTCATTGGGAGCTCTTTTGATAGTTTTCAACTGCTCCAAAAGGGACAAGTTGTCTCCCTTTTCCCCAAACTACTCATGGAGGGATATACATAGCTTATTCCAATTTTGAATAGAACCTGAGGCAAGACTCCTGATCCATTGCTAAGCTTTCCCTTTGAATGAAGATGCCAACAGTTTGACAGCAACTTACATCTCATTGATCTCATGGATTGCACAAATGTTAGCAATATCCTTAACACGATCACCAGGAGTGGTTTGATTTTCTCCAGTGAAGTATGGAATGTTCTTCAATGTTGCAACTGGGATTGGATTTTGTGCATTGAGAACAAGTGGGATGCTTCCAATGAAATTGACATAGGGGTTGTTTTGTGCCATTCTGATTGGCCTTAGAACCCTTGTTGATTGAATGAAAGGCCTACTAGGTGGAGGAGTTGAGAGAGTTTTGTTTGGTGGAGATGGAGACCTTTGGATTCTCCTCCCACTTTGCCTTATTCTTGGAGATAATTGTAGATATTCAAACAGCACCTCTTCTTCTCCAGCTCTTGACCTTATAGTGATTCTTCTCATGAGTTTTCATGTCTACACTGCTAAAACCAGCTGATTCTTCTTCCTTGGAGTCGCCAGATGTGCAATTTATAGCTCTTTTAAGCAAGAAACTTGCAACAAATGCACATCAAATTTGTTGCAATGAAGATGAAGACCTCTAAGGTCCACCCAGCATGCCAAAACTGTTGTTGCAAATCAGAAACACCCCCTAGATGTTGATCAAATTTCTAGTTTGATCATACTAAGCATCCAGTGTGATTGCACAACATTGAATCCTTTCCCCAAGTGTGGGACTTGCAAAATGAGAAAGGAGTCTCCAGTTTAGAGGTTGCTTCCTCAATTCCTCTAGTTAGATTTATCACTTACAAGTTACAGAGGTCTATATTCCTAATCCTACCCTAAATTCCAAAGGAGACAGAGATAGAGAATGCAGATAAACTAAAACTAATGCTAATAGGTGATGCACCAAAGGAGTGGTGAGCATTTTTTACTTCTGTAGATTGACAAAGTCCATAAAAATGCAACAAAGAACCTCATGCACAAACTGATAATTGTAATGAAGGATCAGAAATTAACCAAACAACATAGGCAGAGGATGAAAACTAATCACAAAGGTTGTATTGTTATTTTAATCATCAAAATCACTTGCATTACAACACCTGAGAGGAAAAATAAAGTTGCAGCTCTTAGAAAAGGTCTGATATTCCACCAAAATCACTTCCAAGGTGAGAAAGGGGACCTGCAATACACAAAAATTGTTCCACCCTTTGAAAATGAGCCAAATCTAGCTTTTATAGTGCAAGGGACAAGCCCATGAGAGAGAAACGTGGGAAAACATGGGAGAGGTTCAATAATTGACCAAAATGCATTCAAAACAGCATGGGCATCCTTACAGACCCATTCCAAATTACGCATCCTCCCCTGAATCAATTCAACAAATGACTAGGTCCAAAATTACTCTTTCTCAGCTTCACAACTACCAAGAATTCAAATTCTTGGAATAAAATGACCCACCATCATATGTTCCCTTATAGAACGTGCTTTTTCACCAAGTACTTTAACGCCATGTGGTCCGTGTATAACATTAAGGGAGTTGTCAGTAAATACTATCTAAATTTGTAAAGCGCTTAGATCATTGATAATGCTTTGCTCTTGGTCATAGTATAATTTTGTTCTTCTTGTATCAACTTCTTGATTTCAAAACATAGGGGATGATAAAAAATTCCCTGACTAGGTTGTGAAAGCACTGCCCCAATGGTCATTGTTGTTGCAAATCAGCAACACTCCCTGGATGTTGATCAGATTTCTAGTTTGATCATACTAAGCATCCAATGTGACTACACAACATTGAATCCTTTCCCCAAGTGTGGGACTTGCAAAATGAGAAAGGAGTCTCCAATTTAGAGGTTGGTTCCTCAATTCCTCTGGTCAGATTTATCACTTACAAGTTACAGAGGTCTATATTCCTAATCCTACCCTAAATTCCAAAGGAGACAGAGATAGAGAATGTAGATAAACTAAAACTAATGCTAATAGGTGATGCACCAAAGGAGTGGTGAGAATTTTTTACTTCTGTAGATTAACACAGTCCATAAAAATGCAACAAAGAACCTCATGCACAAACTGATAATTGTAGTGAAGGATCAGAAATTAACCAAACAACACAGGCAGAGGATGAAAACTAATCACAGAGGCTGTATTATTATTTTAATCATCAAAATCACTTGCATTACAACACCTGAGAGGAAAAATAAAGTTTCAGCTCTTAGAAAAGGTTTGATATTCCACCAAAATCACTTCCAAGGTGAGAAAGGGGACCTGCAATACACAAAAATTGTTCCACCCTTTGAAAATGTAGCCATCTAG
>CM034152.1:446469401-446494188 GCA_019776745.2 Taxus chinensis | reverse complement strand
TCTTCACAAACTTCTTCTTCATCTGTGTCATCTCCACCTTGATTTCCTCTTTGGGTTATCATTGCAGCAAGCGCAGCAACTAGTCTCTGTAGATCTTGCATATTTCTATTCATTTGGGCAATACCGCCTCCTCTTCCTCTTCCTCTTCCTGCCATTTTTAAACAAAATACTTCGAACCTGCTCTGATACCAGATAAATGTAGCCAAATTAAGAATAACCAGATAAACTGCAATAAAATGAACTCCAAAAGAAAATAGATCTCCTTCTTCGTTACCAAATAATGAATTACAATGTTTCCTAAATAGAAAAATAACTCCCAACTTGAGTTGCCAAGTAAACTCTAGCTAACTCTGACTAAATCTATTCTAGGTGGCGGAAATTACTATTTTTAGCAGTTTACTAGAACCTGCTATTCTTAGTAAGTTCGCATGCTTATTCCTACGGGCACAGAAATTGCCATGCATCTTCTACATCCCTAAATTAGAGGAATTGCCAACTTTCTAACTCAAAATGTAATTAATAGACTAAAATTAACTAATGCTCAAAAATAGGAAAAAACCAAACTATAACTTAAATCCTAATTTCGGCCTCAAGATGGCGGATTTAGGGCCCGAAAATGTGTCAAAAACTTTCCCCAACTAGTAGGGCTGGTTTCCGCTGCGTTCGTCTCATCAAAACACGTGGTTTCAAAAAAAAAAACGGACTCAAACGGACACCCGGAGCTCAAGTTATGACCTTGTCAAGTTCCTGCTAATTCGGGCGCATCATAACTTGAAGTGAACAATTGGGTTGATTGGGAATATATTTTGAAGTTTATGACATTACAAGGTATTTTGTCATGTTGCTCGAATAAGAAAAGAAGAACTCAAGGAAAGAAGTAACTACAGAAGAGAGAATATAATGAAATCAAGCTAAGAAAGAGCTATAGCAGAAAAGAAAGAGAAAAGAGGACAGCTTATTTATGATTCTTTGATTTATCAGATGAGAAGAGCATCAATGACAGCAGATTGATTGAGCGAGAGATATCTAACTAGATGAGAAGAAGAGAGTGAAAAGAAGAACATAGACAAATATAGAAAGATGATAATAATCTTTTGCAAAAACAATTGTTGTAACTAGATGATCAGAATTTATATATAGATTAAGTCTTAGTTTTATATTAGCATATTTGAGGGTTGGTTCTCCTTGTGGGGTTGGTGCCTCACTAAATAAATCTCTTGTGATGCATAATATTCACTTGAGTTCTTTGTTGTGCGTAATATTAGAAAAAGTGTAAGGGGTATAGTGCTTCCTTAAGGGCTTAATGCTCCTTAAGGGGTTAGTGCCTCACTAAATTAAATCTTGTAGGATGCATATTATTCTTGCAAGTCCTTAATTTTTGTAACTATAAGCAATAGGTTTGGTTTCTAAAGTTTTTATCCTGGGCTAAGAGTTTCCCATGGTAATATTTATGTTCTATTTTATTGTGCATGACATATGTTTGATTGACTGGCTCATAGTTTATTAGTTGCACTCAAATCATTGGGAAAATTTTTTAAATCTATAAATCACAGTTAAGTGAAAAAAAATTAGGATTTATACTGATTCACCCCCCCTCTGCAGTGCTTGTGGATATTTTACCCATACACCTTTTATAGTTGTTAGAATTTTGGTGGGAATGGATGTATAAAAGGGGTATCGGTAGTTTAATTAAAGGGGACTCCTAGGGTATTTTGAAACATGGTTAAATAAATTCAATTTGTGTATAGGGACACTTTAATTAAATTAATTAAATTTGAATTAACAGAGGAATAAAGTAAAAATGTAGCTAATCCTAAATGAAAGTGTGGATATGAACATTTGCATTTACCTAGAGGATATAAATTAATTTAGCTTAGGAAAATTTTTTATAGATTTAATAAGCACCTAGGTGAATAAAATCTAATTAGTATTAAATCGAGAAATGTGTCAAATAAACTCAAAACAAGTGTAAGGAAGAGGGTTTTATAGCCACATTGGTCTATCAAAAATAGATTAATTTTAATTAGCGAAACAGAGTATTAATTGGCCTAAACAATTATTTAAATGTGACTAATTTTATTACCCTTACAAGCCTAAAATAAAAAATAATAAGTAATTTTTCCTAAGTGACTAATGAAGTTTGACATGGTTTTAGTGCACCTATTTTCAGAAAATGGCTTACATTAGGTGAATGGGCGCATAACTGCCTTTTCAAATTTGTTCAAGTCACAGTTGGGTTAAGTATATTAAGTTAAATAAATGTTTCGTAGGATTCAAATTCCAAATTATTCTTTCCAATAGTTTATGTAGTAATTGAGTAGAGTCTATAGGATGAGGATAATTGGACACACCTTCTTGTAATACTAAAATTTGAGCTTGTAAAGTGTGGAGAAGGGTGTCAACAACTTGTATGCTAGATGAAGAATAATTTGAACCATTAGATATTGGAGGTGGAGTAGTAATATTGGCTACTTAAATAGGTATAGAAACATTGTGCATTATAATATTAAGTTCCCCTGAGATTTTAGATACCATATATGTATGAATAGTAGATGTTGATGTGATGAGAGAAGGTTAAGACCTTCCCAAAAGATAAGTTTCATTAGATGGTTGATCATGAGAAAACTAGGAAGAAAAAATAATTTGGATAATAGGATCAATGTGCTGAGGTTTCTCATGAAGTTTAGCACAAAAATTGGATAGAAGTGTAACTCCATCTTAGTTCATGAAATTTTCATTATGATCATAAGAATGATCACTATGGGTTTCACTATAATATAGTGAAACTTAGTGAGAAATATTAAGGATAGATGGATTAACATCAATAGGCATAAAATATGAGGCCATGAGGTTATGATGCTTATGATTAAGAAGAGAAATATTAATATGCTCAATAATCTGATTTGTGAACCAAGAAATACACCACAATGGAATGTAAGAGAAACATATATAAACCCAAATAAAATATAAATATAAATAATTTGTAATGCCTCTACCATGGTTTATATCCTTGATGACTTCTGTAATCAAAGTTGCAAACATTGATATGTGATTCTTTTTTGAAGATAATGTACTCTCATGAACAAAGTAGTCATGTTTGTTGTAGATTACATGTGATCTTCTTAAAATGGATATAATCATGTATTGTAAATTATGAATTTAAAATGAAGTATTTCATTCTTTCTTTATGTTGAATGTTTAGTGTACGTGGATGGAGGATATAAATTCAGTCTAAACTTGTTCATATCCTATTTTACATTTGAACTTGTGCTTCAGTCTATTTGATTTCTGATGTAGGATAACCATACTTTGGATCAATTTCAATGATCCAAGGAATGCTTTTGATTCTATGACGTTTAGGTCATTTGACCAAGCTTGGATAGAATGTTTGATTTCTAAACCCAGGATGTCATGGGATCACAGGTGACATCATTTTCATACACCCTTTATAGTGATCTAAGAACCTCATTTTTATTCATCATAAGGTAATTTTGATGATTAGTTTGGGGGCCTAATTTTATCTAAGTTCTTGTGATTATTATCTTATCCTAAGTTTAAGCTAAGGTGATTTTATTATTGTGGTTGATTATTTAGAAGGGGGTAATCCTAAGTCTTGATACTAGTTATTCTAAGCCTAAATAAAGAATTATACCTAAGGACCTAATCTTGGTTTATAAGATAATATTATTTTAACCGAACCTAAGGGAATTGGGATAGCCTAAAGGGGATGGCGTGGATGGAAAGCAAATGGGTGTTGGTGAAAAAAATTACTAATGCATTTAAAATATTTGAATGAATCATTAAATACGTTGTTATCGCCAATTTTTATGAATGCATGGAAATTAAGGGAATGCCGAGTTGTCAACTTTGCTAATTTCATTTATATAAAGTTTTAATCTTTAGTTTTAACAAAGAAAGAGTTAGCGATGGTGGGAAGTTTGGGAAGGACACTAGCAATCCTGTTGGCATTTAATGTTCTCGACCAGAGTGAAAACCACATGGGAAATATGAGAATGTTGGAGGAATAGATGATTTTTGGTTTTTCTTGTTTCATTTGGTTTTGGGAGATTTAGATCTCTGCATGTGTTTTTTTTTCATTCTTTTGAACCTATAGTTTGAATATTTTCATGCTTAATCTTGCCTTGCATGGTGGAAATAATAATGAAATCAGAGCATGGAAGCTATAAGAAGGAAATGAGGAAAGTTTTAGAGGCTGGGTTTTTGTGTTTTCATGGAAATATTGCAGTAGAGGTTTTTCATGAAGGATTGAGGCCAAAAAAAGGAGATAGGATCATTACCAAGAATGATAGGCCCTATCTCATTAAATATTATACTTTTAATTTAATTGAACTAACTCTTCTCTTTTATGAAATTGTTCTTAGTATTAGTTGCTTGTGTCTTTTTTCTGCTTCCTGCTTCAATGAAATTTCTCAATTATGGTTTCTTGCGGATATATTGTGATGTTGTGTATATAGCTGTTTATTGTGATTCTAGGTTTCCTTTATTGGTAAAGTAGTCGTGCTTGCTTAGATTTATATTTATTTAACTCTATGAATGGTAAGGTAAGACAATATTAGCTTTCTTGGTTAGATTATTCACCTTGGTTCAGTAACTTGTATGCATGGAATGTATGCCAGTGTTTGGTGGAAATATTTATGGATTTTGGGTATTGACCAATTTACCTGGTTGTTAAATGGTTGGAAACCAACATTATTTGGTCAACTTTTGTCATGGTTTTTTGTAGTTTCTATTGTAGTTGTTGGTTACTCAAGGGTTTGTATTGAGACAAATCTCTAGATCTCTTTGTTGGTTTTTGGATGATTGGTCTCAACCGATATTGGGAATTTGTGAAGTTTCTTTGTACACTATAAGTGCATTTCAAGAGGAATACTATTGGAGTTGTGTCTATCTTTCTATATACGATTGTAGTTTTCAACCCTTCACAGGTGGACCTATTTAGTTGTAGAGACAAGTAATAATCTCTCTTTCTCATTTGATGTGATAATGTTGAATGATTACCCTTCGGGAAATCCTAAGAAAGGAATAATGTCTGGTTTGGATTGTTCCATACCATGACATAGCTTTAAAATGGTCTTGTATGAAATTGTATTCTAGTTAAACTCTGTTTCTTTATTGTGAGGTTGTAATGTTCATTATTTGAGTACTCTCTTCGAGTCGGTTCCTGTTATATAATTTTATTTAACTTTTGAGAAAGTCCTAGGTTGTTGTATTTTTAACCTGGGTTCATTTTCTTTTATTATTATGCTCTCGTGTGGAACTTTAGGCTCCGTAAGTGCATGTGGATATTATGTTAAGTTACACATCATGTTATCCTTAACAATATTTGTGTCATGTTTTTCTTGACAATGGTTGCAGGTTTGATGGAGTATTTTAATTGTCTCCTTCAGACTATATTGGCATCCTAAATTTTATTTAAGAGATGAATGATGTTCTTTTCATATGCAATTTCTCTTCTATAGATTGATAATGTCATGTCTACATCGATCAATTTAAGTAAGTTACTCTTATTTGATCCTGGGGTTGGTATTTTGGGTAAGATTAAAATATTGTGTGTTTACTTGTAAAACCAATCTATTCTTTCATTAATTGTAGATTATGAAAACAATGAACATTCATATGTGATTTTTTTAGATACAAGGATTGTGATAACTATGTTTTGTTTGATTGAGTTTTGAACTTAGTGTGAAAGTTAGGTTCTCAAGGAACTGTTACCGTTAGTTAATTTGTTATTAGGGTTTGTACCAACTCTCTCATCTTATATACAACTATTTTTTCCTGTATTTTTTGGTTGGTTCCATGATCAACATAACCCTTTTTCTTATGAATAGGGATTTGGATGAAAAGGATTGTTTGGAAGGGTTGATATCCAAGTTGGATATTTCTTGTTTTATCATTCATATTTATTAGCAGGTTGTTGATGTTTTAATGGTTATTGTAACACCATATTGTTATTATGAAGACAATATGTTTAGATCAATTCACCTTCATTTAAATGATAAGAACTGCTTAAGTTTTGTGCAACTTAGGTTGGAAATTAGATTGAGAAGTTTGAGATTAAGATATGAATTTATTTACTCTTTTTCTTAATTTGTTGTTGTTTGGATGATTATCATGTTGTAATGATTTTCAGAACTGTGTTTGAGATACAATTAATTATGTTGGTTTAATTGGTTCATTCATGAATATTATTACTTGCAGAGTCTATGAATCCTCTCAATATTTGTTTTGTAATCTTTAGGGAAAATTATTTCTGATTGACCTTATGTTTTTATTTGGAACCTTTTCTTTAACAACAGGGTTCCTTTTGTTAAACAGTTAGATAAGAGCATGTTGTTTTAACGTTATAGTGTTTATCATGCTCAGTTCTTGTGAATTGACTAATGCTAACATTTTTTCATATGGACTTCATAAGAGATGAAAGGAGAAAGACTTATAGAAAGTTACATTTGTTTTACTAATGAAACCATCTCTTAATTGTGATGTCTATGTATTGACGTTTACTTGAAATGTACTTCCTACTAGAAAATGGAAATCATGAAGATCTATTAACATTAGTTTTATATTGATGGAAAGACATTTGTTTAAATGTTTGAAATACTTACTAAGTTTAGAGAGTGGTGAAATATCTTTTTGATAAATGAATTGTTGTGGTAAAGATGTTGATTTATGATTTATTTCTAAGGTCTTCATAACTTTGGTCTTTGTAATATTCCTAGATAATATCTTGAATGATGGGGCTTTATGGATATATTTTAATATTGAAATACATAACCTAGTACATTCTAAGATATGTAATGCTTCTAGGATTAAGGATCTATACTTTTAGTTTGATTCTTTTATTTTGGGGAGAGCACAACTAAGCTGATAGTTGTAAGTAGATCCTTACCTAGAAAAGGGGAATGTGAATAGTTTATATAAAATATTGTAGATTATTATTACTAAACTAAGCCATATGTTTTTTTATTGCACTAATAGGAATTTAGTCCTTAATAAAGAAAGAAAAGGATACTTTCCTTTGTAATTGAATAATGAGCTATGTATGATATCTTGTTAAATGTTTATGATTAAATTATAATGATGATTGGTTGTATGTTCCTTATCTAATAACATTATTTTGAAGAATAGATGCTTAGAAGGGTTATTAGAAATATTTAGACTTATTATACTCCTAAGTCTAATGTATAAGTTTTCAAACAAGCTTGTTATAATGTTAACTATAGTGAGAAAACTTATTGACCTTACTTTTCTAATATCAAATTCTGACATATCGATAAATGAAAATAAATGATTAAGAATAAAATGAGTTTAAGCATGATTGTAAAATAAATAGGGTTGCTAATTTTATCCACATACCTTTCTCTTGTATAAAATACACTTCGTACCCCTCTTTGGGTAAATCATGCATAATGCATCCTTAAGTGCGTTATTAACTATAAAATTTATAAGATAATAATTTTTAGATTAATGCACTAATATTATTACGTATGTTAGTTTAGTTGAGGGAACTAAGTTGGTTGTTGTAACATAATTACTATAGCAGAGTACCTTCATGATGACAAGATTCATTACGAGGATACTATGATGCAGCCTGCTATGCTACAACACCCCACTTAGTTCAATTGAATCGATGGGCATAAGTGGAGTTGTTGGTTTCTCAAACATGCACCTGCGTCTCAAATGTTTAAAAAGGGAATGAGGTGTATGAGACCATAATGGAACCATCCCCAAGTTGTGGGACATTGCGAGCTTGGGACGGATCTCTGGAGAAGGTCGGTTCCTCTATCTATCTCTATTGTTATTGCTACTCCTAGTGCTGAAAAGGGAAACTAAGCTCAGAATGCTAAGGGACCAAGGAAAGAGGATAACATGAAGTAAAATACACTAAAAGGTGATATCACCAGAAAAGAGGGATGGATACTATCTGTTCTGAGAAAGAATGACGGGGAATGTGTGAGAGGAGGCTAGACATGAGTAGCACAACAAAACACACATTCACCAAATCGTCCTTATGGAACACAAACAAGCATGGAACTGTAGGGGACCTGAAGTAGCACAAAAATACACAATCCAAGAGAAAAGGAAAGGATAAGAAATGCAAACACGCTAGGATAGAGAATAGTCACAAAACGATGCTTTCATTACTTCCAAAAATGCACAGAACTGGTACAATGAGAAGGAGACCAATATCCACATGCAAGAGCCAAAAATGGAGGTCTGTAACTCATAATATAGAAAATATGGAGTCCTTAGCAACATGCATAAGGATCCAGAGTATCCAACATAAAAAATGAGCCTTGCTCTTACATTTATAGATGAATCCATGGAGGAAAAAAGGAAAAGGAGGGAAAATGTGAATTTGAAATACAACTACCAACAAGAAGCACTCAATGTCTATAAATCCACTTAGAAATCTATGAAATAAACTTCCATATGCCTGTTTCAGGTGTTGAAGACAAAAGAGAGTGGATCATACTAAATTGGGTGGTTGGAGAAATCAAATTTTCTCATCAATGTTTAGAGGGACATTTTACCATTTATCACCTACTAGATCCACCAAAATTTGAATTTTGAATTTCTGGGATTGTAGCTGATGTCAAAATCTCTATGACAAGTCTAGGTGTGTGCCGATTTGAGCTCTGTAGCTGATGATATGGATGTTAGAAGATGTCAGAGTCGTCGGCATATACTAGACAAGTGGCGCATGCCGATTGGCTGAGATGATGGTCAAATGTACAACTATTTTTTATTCCTACCATGTGTTAATGATTCATTTGTTGTGAGGATTTAGCACCTTGTCTGGTCATGTGCGTCAAACTTAAGCATGTCAAAAGATGATCTAGAACAAAAGTGCACAGGAAGAAAATAGAGGAAAGCGTAGAGGGAGCATGCACGATGTGTGCGGGGAGATGAATCAAACTGATGAGCAAAGAACATGTGGTCAAGGTGCAACTATTACAAAGTAATGGGTACGACACGTGAGGGGCAAAGGCTTAGGCACGTGGGGTGGAAAGAAACTAACCCGGTAGAAGGTGGACGCGTGGAAGGAAAGTGCAAGAGAGAAGTGGAAGGAGAAAAGGAAAAGGGGTGCGTAGGTAAAATTGTGACCAAAAGAATGTGCCAAATGATTTTGAGTGTGCACAATTCTTCAATAGATAACTTAGGGCCAGAATGTGTATGCAAGTTATCCAAATCACTAGGGGAGTTATTTAGATAATAGTTTTGGTGACTTTCGGGGCCATCTTCTTGCTAGATGCAAGAGACCAGTAGCCTGAAGCATCTAATAGGCATGGAGTTTGCTTGTTCAATCATGAAAATGCCCATGTTGTCACTTTGAGCATTATTTCTGAACTTTTATATGAATATCACAACTGCTCTGTACACTAGAAGAAACAGTACACTAGAAGAAACAAAAGAGCATGTGCAGGAAGCACGTGAGAGGAAATAACTATGTACAAACAAACAACGTGTGCGGAGCACACTTGAAGGAATTGAAACTACTTTAATATATACAATATGATGTAAAAAACCTAATGGAAGGGTTTGAGATAGATCCCGTTTACTGGGATTTGTAGTGCACTTCCATATTAATGAGTTTACTCGAAAGAGTTAGCTTCTTTGTAGGACTTGATGATGTATGGGCCCCTCCAAAGTGCATCAAAATTTGAATGGAACCCTAGTTTATCTCTATCAGCATCCCATTTTAGAACTAGGTCTCCAACTTTGAAAGCTTGCGGCTTAGCCTTTCTGTCAAACCATTTCTTTTTTACTTGTTGATGCTATTCTAGCTTGATCATGGTAGAGTTTTTGAGCTCTTCAAGATGAACCAGCTATGCCATCCTGATTTCTCTTTGATCCGCGCCCTCATTCCAGTTGTTGGGAAAGTGCTAATGAATTTAGTTCTAGTTTCAAAAGAAGGGTAACCTCCTTTCCATAGACTAGCTTGTAAGGTGAAGTTCCTATTACCTTTTTTACTGTGATTCTATCTTCCCAGAGTACGTGTAAGACTTTTGTATGCCACTATCTTTGGCTGGTGTTCATCGTGCACTTCATGATTCTGATCAGGTTCTTTTTTGTTGATTTTTCTAGACCGTTGCCTTGAGGGTAATAGTTGGAAGTTTTCAAGAAAATGCCCAAACTAAGAGCCCATTCATTGATTTTAGTACCAAGGAAGGCCTTTACATTATCAAAGATAATGGTTTGAGCAATGCCAAACCTTATGACTAAACCTTCGAGAAAGTCAATGGTGACTACCTCAGTTAATTCCTTAAGCATGACAAATTATGTCCATCTGGTGAAGTAATTTGTAGCTATCAACACACATTTGTGTCCAGTGCTTGAAGGCAGATTAATCATGCCTATGAAGTCGAGACCCCATTATGCAAAAGGCTGATTTGCTTAGATTGGTCAGAGGTGAAGCGCTACCAATCTTTTCTTTCCTACAAAGAAAGTGTATGCCTTACATTTTGTGACCCACCTATGTGCATCTTCAAACAGGATAGGCCAAAAGATACCTACCATTATGATCTTCATTGCAGTAGTTTTGGAAGAGAAGTGTCCACCAGAGAATCCATTGTGAAATTATGCTAACACTTGTTTAGTTTGCACGTCATTGATACATCTTAACATCATGTCATCTAGATTCTTTTGAAGAGAAGTTCATCAATCAAAACATAAGGAATAGATTGCAACCTAAGATGCCTTATCTTTGCATTGTTCAAACCGGGAGGGTATGCACCCTTAGAAAGGAATGTGATCATGTCCTTCATCCAGTCACACATGCTGGGGTCTATGTTCTGTTCATGTTCTACGCACGGGATATCTTCATCCAGAAATGATGAAGCCTCAAGTTCATTCTGCGCATCCTCAGCAATCTGCTTGCAGAGTGCACTACCTCTTTTCAACATTATGGCCTTATTAGTCACATCATATTCCATGATTTTGGTCACCCATCGCACTCTCATCTCACTAATTTCTTCTCCCATGATGAATTCTCTGACAAATGAGTGAGAGACTAACAAATTGATATGATTTGTGGTGAGCATGATTTATAACTTCTTAAGCGTGCACATGATGGTGAAGACCTACTTCTCCGTGTGACTATATTTAAACTCATAATCCTTTAGCATCTGACTGAATAATGCCATTGGATTTTCCAGACCTTGTTCATTTTCCTGTGTCAGGAAAACAACAATGCTTGTATCAAAACCATAAGCATAAAGGATTAAATACTTTTCGTAATTTGGATTGATGAGTGTTGGTGCACAAGCAATTTATTTCTTGATCCTGTTGAAGCTTTATCTTACTTCTGCTATCCATATGAAGGCTATGTCCTTCTTGAGCATAAGGGTGATGGGCCAAACCAATCTTGCAAAGTTAGGGATAAAATGTGTAACAAAGTTAATCTTTCCAAGGAAGAACTGTAAGGTTTTTTTATATAGTGGCAAGGAAAGGGCTAGGATGGCTGAAACGTGCTCAGGATCAATTACGATGCCATCCTTTGAAACCACGTGGCCCAAGAGCTTTCCCTGAGCCACCACAAAATTGTACTTCTTGGGATTAAGAGATACCCCAAATTCTCTGCATCTCTCAAAGAATTTTTCTAGGTGATCTATGTGATTTGCACTCTGCTTTGAGAAAATAGTTATATCATCAAGGAAAACCAAGATGAACTAATTGATGTAACCTTTGAAGGAAATATCCATGGTACACTGAAATGTTGTGCCTATATTTGACAGACCAAAGGGCATTTTATGATATGCATATGTTCCCCACTTGGTTGTAAATGCTTTTTTGAATTTATCCTCTTCCTTGATCAGGATCTGGTTGAAACCCAAATACCCATCTAGCATGGAGAACCTTTGCGTGCCAGCTACAATTTGTAGAATATACTCCATTAAAGGAAAAGGATAGTGATCCTTTAGAGATGCCTTATTCAAATCTCTAAAATCAACACAACCTCTTATTTCACCATTATTCTTGTGTACCAAAACTAGATTTGTAAACCAGGTAGAGTATTTGATAGGAAAAATAATTTTTGCCTCAATGAGTTTTGATAGTTCCTTTCTCATGAGGGGCTCTATAATTGGATTGAATGCCTGCTATTTCTATCTGATGGGTTTTATGCCAGGATAAAGGTCAATGGAGTGTTGGGAAACACTTGGATCAAAACCTTTAAGGTCTTCATACTCCCATGAGAAAATTTCATTGTATTTTTGGTAGAGAGAGATGAAAGTCTGTTTTTCTTCATGCGCACAAGTCCTGCTGAGCAATAGTTCCTTTCCACACACAATAGTGATGGAGGAGAATTCCTCTTGTGTGGCTCACATGTATCTTTCTTCACTCTTGAACTCATCATTAGGGCTGAACATTTTCTCTAAGGTGACCAGCCCTTTAGGCAACTTATTTGTCTTCAGTTGTATTACTTGGTCACCATAGCTATCATGCAAGTCAGCTTGCATACTTGATGAAAATTCAGCTTCATTCTAGATAAACTAGATGATCTATGTGTTAATGTTGAACACTTGTTAGCTGGTGTTATTATCTAGAATGGATGGTCTGATTACCATCTTAATGTGTTGAGTGTTCCCTTTGACAAAGTCCTCTAAAGGAGAAAATTGTGAACCAAGCACGGCCATTTGGCCAGATTCCTTGTTCATTTTCTATGGAACTACCTGTAGATTAAGGGCATCAAAGTTCTCAAGTAGGTCCCAAAATCTATGTTTGTAAGCTTTAAGAAGCTTATTCTTTGTCTGGAATTTGTTGGTGACCTGATGGATAACCAATTTTGTGTCCCCAGAGATCTACAACACTTTAATTTTCTTCTTTTCAGAAATAACCAAGCCATGCGCCAACGATTCATACTCTGTCACATTGTTAGAACATGAAAATTATAGCCTATGCATGAAGAAGAATTTCTCATCCTCAGGGGAAATGAGAACCACTCCTGCTCCTGCACTGTTTCTGCTTTTGGATCCATCAAAGTATAACTTTCATAGACTAGTTTGAACTTTGTCTCCTATGAGCGTGGGTGGAAGTGTAGCATCTTCTTCTAGAATGTAATAAGTACCAAGCCCAATTTCATAGGCTTCTAGTTCTTCAGCATAGGGATCAAATTTTTGATGTCTCTCTGCCCATTCATCAAGTACTAGGTCTGGAACAGAGGGTGGAAGAGACTTCTCTTTAGGAACTAAAATGTGTTCTTCTTGGATAAGACAATTGGCTTGGGGAGGGGATAGGACATATGGTTCTACATGATAAGAAAATATAGGCTCAATTTTTATGGTAAACCAGGTACCATACCTTGTCTTGAGTAACATACGAGACCAATCAAAAGACAAGTAACCACTCACTTTCGCAGTAAATTATCTTGATAGACATAGGGAAAACAAAGGAGGCAGGTAAATAATTGACACATCTTGAGTAATTGTCAGGATTTGACATGCATGGAGGGTTAAATCAAGATCCTTGATGACTCCCAAGGTAGTTACAATTGAGCCATCAAGTTGTAGGACTCCTTTAGACAAAGGGCTATATTTCAGGTATAAGACATTAGCTATCTTCTTAGGCATAACAAAAGTACTAGCACCTGAGTCAACTAAGCAGTTATGCACTAGGTGCTTTCCGATAATCAAGGGCATATAGAAGGATGGGGTTTTAGAAAATTTGATTACTTTTTTCTCCTCTTCTTGGCATATTTTGACAAAAGCATGTGGATTTTACATAACTGAGTTAGCACGTGAAATTTGGGCCAGAGATTCATGCAGCAGATCCCGCTGAGATGGAATAGTCAGGACATCCCACATTGTGACGTTTATGTTTGTTTTCTTCATCTGGTCAACAATGTTGAACAAAAGCCCCCCCCACCTTGTGAATTTGGGGAACAACATCCGTTCTTGAGTGTTCGAGTGAAGAATCCTAAACTTTAGTTGGAATAGAGGCATGGCCTACCAAAGGATGGGCGTGAGCTGCTTCAGAAGGAGATTTACGTGAGATCTCCTGCATAGGGGTTTGAACATTTTTGTTGTAAGAGGTATTATCTAATTATTTTTTCTTTTGAAGATCTTCTTGTATTTCTGGGACTATGACCTGTGCGCTAGACTCTAATATTATTTTCTTATATCTTATGTTGTATGTAACTTGGAGGCATGGTCTATGTGTATCTTCTATAGCTTGGTTGATTGCATAGAAATCCTCAGTGCCAAAGAACGTCAAATTGGTTTCCGGGGAAACCTCTGGTCCTTCTAGATTATATAATTCATGGGTGTTTGTTGAGGGCTCATAGGATGAAGAATTCAGTATCATGAAGGCTTGAGTGTGCACAACATTAGCACAATGGTACCAACTATGAGGCATTTTGCAAGGGAAGCACCATTTTGACTCTTGTGCCAAGTCTTATCTAAACTGGAATGAGTGCTTAGCTCGCACTGGGTACTGGGAGAGAAGGCGCAGGAGGGACAACTTGTAAGGGAAGATGTGCATTACGCTGTCACCTATCATTCTATTGGTTGGGCATGTATCTTTGATTTCTGTATTGATTCCACCAAGGATGATTGCCTTGGCCATGCACCTAATTAGAGATGCCTCTATACACTTGCACTTGCTACCTTTCTAATGATATGACCTTGTTTGATAAATTTCTGATCAAGGCCTTCAATTCTTCATCTTCCTTTTTTTGTGCTGGAGAATAGGACGTTGAAGCAACTGGTTGCACACTTTACTTAGGAGTAGGAATAGGGGCCACAGAAGGCTGGGGCACTTGTTGCATCTTTGGGAATAAGGGCATGGGTGGTCTAGGAGCCAAATTTCGCACCTGGATGAGACTATTTTTTTCCCTTACTACAATTTTATAAGTAGTTGGTAGAGTCCTACCCCCTATAGATTGGATCATTACTGAAATATCATTCTTGAGCACCTTCAGATAATAAAGGAAAGCATGTTGTGCTGTAGGTCTTACCACAAGGGAAATTCTGTCCCAAGTCTTCTGAAATCTGATGTTGAAATCAATCATTTACTCATTGGGTGCTTTCTTTGTATTTGTTAGTTGCTCCACCAAAGATTGGTGATCTGACTTATCTTCAAAATAACTACATGGAGTTGTTCCCAGCTCATTCCAAGTGGTGATAGATCCAAGTCTCAAGCCTCGGTACCATTGAAGTGCTTTACCTTTGAAAGAGGCTACAAGTAGCCTGACTGCTACATCATTATGTGTGATCAGATAGAATGAACACACATTTTCTACATCCTGGATATGTTCCTGAGGGGTGACTTGATTCTCACTAGTAAATTAAGGAATACTTTTGAGCACGCCATTGGGTATATCATGTTGAATGGACAGGAGTAAGGGGATCCCTCCATCAAAGTTCACAAAACTTCTTAATGGAGGAGGTGGCTGATGCACCATTACAAGGCACTCAGGTTGCCTATTTGCAAGAGGAGTTGAGTGGGTGTGACGCACTAGAGATAGAGATGTGTGAGTGGACCTTCTGGAATGAACTTTTCTCAGGGCTAGATGGAGGTACTCAAAAGAGTCTTCAATTGATGCACTTCTTCTTGTGTGTAATCTTCTCATGAAAGGCACTCAAGACTATCGAAACAGAGATTTTAAAATATTGGGAGTCACCATATGTGTTTGAAAGGAGCCTCTTCAAAGGATGAAAATAATAAGTCCACACACCAAAACTTAGAGATATGAAATTTGAGCTTCTAATGCTCCTCCCACCGGACATGCCAGAAATTGTTGGTTTCTCAAATGTGTACCCACATCTCAGATCTTTGAAAAGGAACTGATGTGTCTGATACCACAATGGAATGGTCCCCAAGTTGTGTGACCTTGCGATCTTAGGAAAGATCTTTGGAGAAGGCTGGTTCCTCTATCTATCTCTACTGCTACTGCTACTCCTAGTGCTGAAAAGGGAAACTAAGCTAAGAATGCCAAGGGACTAGGGAAAGAGGATAACATGAAGTAAACTACACTAAAAGGTGATAGCACCAGAAAAGAGGGATGAATATTATCTATTCCAAGCAAGAATAACAGAGAATGTGTGAGAGGAGGCTAGGCATGAGTAGCACAGCAAAACATGCATTCACCAAATCATTCTTATGGAACACAACCAAGCATGGGACCTGAAGTAGCACAACAATACACAGTGCAAGAGAAAAGGTAAGGACAAGAAATGAAAACATGCTAGGATAGAGAATAGTCACAAAGCGATGCTTCCATTACTTCCAAAAATGCACAGAACTATTACAATGAGAAGGAGGCCGATATCCACATGCAAGAGCCAAACATGGAGGTCTGCAATTCAAAATACATAAAATATGGAGTCCTTAGCAACATGTGTAAGGATCCAGAGTATCCAATATAACAAATGATCCTTGCTCTTACATTTATAGATGAATCCATGGAGAAAGAAAGGAAAAGGAGGGAAAATACAAATTTGAAATACAACCACCAATAAGAAGCATTCAATGTCTGTAAATCCACTTGGAAATCTATGAAATACAATTCCCCATGCCTGTTTGATGTGTTGAAGACAAAAGAGAGTGGATCATACTAAATTGGGTGGTTGGAGCAATTAAATTTTCTCACCAATGTTTAGAGGGACGTTTTCCCATTTCTCACCTACCAGATCCACCAAAATTTAGATTTTGAATTTCTAGTATTGTAGCTGATGTCAACAGCTCTCTTACAAGTTGAGGCTCACATCGATATGAGATTTGTAGCTGATGATATGGCTGTTAGAAGATGTCAAATTCATCGGCATATACCAGACACGTGGCGTGCACTAATTGGCTGAGATGATGGTCAAATGTACAACTATTTTTTGTTTCTACCACATTTCAATCATTCATTTTTTGTGAGGATTCGACACCTTGTCTGGTCACACGCAACACACTTAAGTATGTCAAAAGATGATCTGGCACAAAAGAGCGTAGGGAGAAAATAGAGGAAAGCACAGAGGGAGCGCGCGTGATGCACACGGGGAGATGAATCAAACTAGTGAGTACAAAATGTATGGTTAAGGAAAAACTATTAGAAAGTAATGGGTGTGGCGCGTGAAGGGGAAAAGGCTTAGGCATGCATGGTGGAAAGAAACTGAATCAGAAGAAGGTGGATGCGTGGAAGGTGGGCCTGAGAGAGAAGTGGAAAGAGAAAAGGAAAAGGGGCGCGTAGCTAAAAATGTGACCAAAAGAATGTTCCCGATGATTTTGAGTGTGCAAAATTCTTTAATAAATAACTTAGGGCTAGAATGTGTATGCAAGTTATCCAAATCACTAGGGAAGTTATTTAGATAACAGGAACTTTAGTTCATGTTTCTATTCTAAATAGAGATAGAAACATGGATTAGTGTAGTGGTCAACTCATGTTGACTCAGGGTAACTAGACACACAGAATCGATGAAATTTGATTGAGTATCTTTATGTGTCCTTAGTCATCATGAGTAGTCTTCCACACTAGTACATGTAGCTGCCCTTGTTTAGTGTGAAAATTTGATTTGGATTTGGGTTTACAATAGTTAAGGATGACCAATCTAGATAACAGTACAAATATGGTGAAGGACATATTCCTTTTGATGAGTATGTCATCTTGGAATGTAAACATGGTAGACATGTTTAAAATTTTTACCAAAGTATCATGGAATGATAGATTGGTGTTTCTCCAAGTCATTACAGCTGTATATAGTTTTTTATTATGAGGTGGATTGGAAATGGAATGTGTGTTGTGAATTGTATTAATTTAGAATAGAGAACATTATGTTTTAAAAAAATCCCTTGTTTCTATGTCTTAAAAAGTGGATGTTACATCTTGGTATCAAAGTTGAAGGTTGCAGCTCTATGACCTATTGAGTCCATATCTGATAAAAACTTAATTTCTTGTTAACAAAAAATGGTTAGAACAAGGGGAGGTGATGCAAATAATTCACCTCCAAGTGGAGAGACAACTACCACACAAAAACTTGATGAGATTCTTGCTTCCCTGTTGAACACAAGAGATTGTACTTGAACGAAAAGTAATGGGTAATGAAGAGGAGGAAGATGATACTTGCAATAAAAATCATCCACCTCCATGGGAAAATTCCAATGCTAGAAATTTGGGCGTTGATAATAATAATAATAATAATGCAACAGATAAAAATGTTTTGAATGTCAATAATAATGCTACAAATGCAAATGCAAATGTACCCAATCAACCTACAAATAAAAAGGTAAGATTTGCAGCTAAACTTACTAATGACATAAAGAGAATAAGTCCACCAAATTTCAAAGGCACTACGCTGAGGGATGGGGCTGAGAATTGGCTCAGTGAAATGGAGAAGTACTTTGCAATAAGGAACTTATCAGATGAAACAAAAGCAATATGGGGAGCTTATCATCTTTCCCATGAGGTATCCTCTTGGTGGGACAACCATAAAGATGAATTGAACATTGATTAATCAAGAATCACTTGGGATCAACTTAAGACCTACTTTAGGAAATGCTGGTTACCATAGCTCTATTATGATAAGAAAATGACAAAATTTCATAAATTAATTCAAAGAAAATTAATTGTAATTGAGTACTGGGAGAAGTTTACCGAACTTCTTAAGTACATTCCTCATTATCAAACCAACGAGAAGTTCAGGATACACAATTTTATCATGGGATTAAATAATGTCATAGGAGGTGAAGTAGATGTGCACATCCTAACCACTATGGAAGGGGTGGTAGAAAAAGCCATACAATGAGAACATAAATTAAAGACAATTTCTACTCATAAAGAACATAATCGTAATAAAATTTCTAGTTCTTCTTCTTCATTTGCATCCAAAAAGGTGGCATGGAAAATTTTTAGAGCCAAAAATAGGTTTATAATTGATAACAATAAGAAAACAACAACAAATAAACATGATATGAACATTCAAAACAATTTTGGGAAGAATAACATTAATGGGAAGAAGTCCTATGGAGGACAAAAATGAATTTTAGGACTGGAAATAAATTTGAACCAAAAAGAAGACCTGTAGGGGGCTGTTTCAACTATGGTAAGGATCACTATGTAAATCAATGCCCTCTATAGAAAGATGACAACAATCAACAGCATAAGATACATGCTGCAACAGTAGTTGATAAACAAGCTGAAAAGTAAGTTATACCCATAGAAGTGCTAGGTAAAATCTTTGGTACACCTATTACTATACTTTTTGATATTGGAGCTACAAAATGTTTTATTTCTAGTAAATTAGTTACTAAATTAAAAAGAAAAGCATGAATAATGGAAAAATATTGGACTATACATTATGGTAATAATGTTGTCCATACTGTTAGCAAATGTCTTTTTGGAGCAATCTTAGAGTTACTAAGTTTTTCCACTTTTCAATAGATCTTTATGTTGCTCCTTTACAGTCATACTATGTAATAATGGTGTTAACTGGATTGCTGATCATAAAGTGAAAGTTGATTGTTTTGAAAAACATATTAGTTTCCTTGATGATATAAATAAAACAATAGACATTCAAGGGGTAAAACAAGAAATTTCAGTTAGAAAATTGTTAGCTATGCAACTCAAAAAGGCTAAAAATAAGGGTTGCACTCTGTATGCAGTAAAAATTTTTGAAAAAAAAAAGAAAAGGATAGTGATTTCTTGGAAAAGTTTCCATTGTTAAAATATTTCAACAATGTGTTTTTGGAAGAACTACCCGATCTTCCGCCCAAAAAATAATTTGACTTCACAATAGAAATAAAACCTAGAACTGAGCCTATTTCCAAGGCACCTTATTGAATGACTACCATTGAACTGGAAAAACTTAAGGCACAGTTACAAGAAATGTTTTATAAAGGTTTGATAAGACTGAGTATCTCACCTTTGGGAGCACCGATATTTTTTGTGAAAAAGAAAGATGGAACATTTAGACTTTGTATTAATTACAGGATGTTAAATAAATAAACAATCAAAAACATATATCCACTTCCTAGAATTGATGATTTGTTGGACTAGATGCATGGTGCATCAGTATATTCAAAGATAGATCTTCTTTTTGGGTATCACCAATTAAGAATAAAAGACACAGAGATTCATAAAACAACCTTTAGAATGAGGTATGGACATTATGAATTCACGGTTTTTTCTTTTGGTTTGACAAATGCACCTGCAACTTTTATGAATTTAATGAACACTATATTTTAAGAATAACTGGAAAAGTTTGTACTTGTATTCTTGGACAATATTATTATCTATTTTAAAATCATTGATGAGCACAATGAGCATTTGAAAATAATACTTAAAATTTTGAGAAAGAGAAGATTGTATGGCAAGTTGTCCAAATGTTCTTTTTATGAAACATAAGTGCACTATTTAGGACATGCCATAAGTAAATATGTGATACCAGTTGATCCATCAAAGATTCTTGCTATAACTGAATGGCCTGTACCTAAAAATGTATATGAACTTTATGGGGGTTGTTGGTTATTATAGAAAGTTTGTTAAGGAATTTTCAAAAGTCACTACCCCGATTATTTCATGACAAAATAAAGACAAATTTTTTTGTGTGGAGTGATAAATGCGAAGAAACATTTAAAACTATAAAATAACAACTAACTACTGCACATGTTTGGGATGTACCAAATCCAAATGGAAACTTTACAGTAGTTACAGATGCTTCTGGTGAAGAACTAGGAGGTATTCTATTGCAAGATGATCATATTATAGCATATGAGGGAATAAAAATCAAGTTACATGAGTTGAATTATGCTCCCAATGACCTAGATGTTTTTGCCATAGTTCATACACTTCAAGTATGGAGACATTATTTCTTAGGAATACCTTTTGAATTAAAGACTGACTACCTTGGGTTGAAGTATATTTTCACTCAACCAAATCTGAATGCAAGACATCGAAGATGGTTAGATTTTTTGTCACAATATGATTTTGACATAAATTACATTAAAGGTAAAGAAAATAGAGTGGTAGATGCACTAAGTCATAGGAAACATATTTATGCACTTATAACTTTGAGAACTCAGTTTAAAGATGAGGTAAAGAGTATCATGGAATCTGATTTTTACTTTCAGCAAGGTAAAAGCAACACTTGCTGTAGATCCTAATAATGCAATATAAAAAGGTTTTAACTTTGATAATGAAGGAATTCTAAGATATGAAGTGTATGTACCTTCGGGAATGAGTTAAGGAAAAATTTAATAATGGAATTGCATAATTCACCTTACTCAGGACATCCCGGTGTTACAAAAATACTTGCTGATGTAAAACAACAATACTTTTGGAAAGGGATGAAGATAGACATAACTGATTTTTTTTCACATTGTTTAGAATGTCAGTGTGTTAAGGGTGAGACTATGCACTCAATTGGTTTATTATATCCTCATAGCATACCGCAATACAAGTGGAAAGTAAGTAGCATGTATTTTTTTAGGGGCTTCCTATGTCTAGAAATAAACATGATGTTATTTTAGTTGTAGTTGATAATTTGACAAAGGTAGCACATTTTATTGTTGGTAATATTAAATATGATTCACCTGTTTTTATAAAAATATTTGTGCATGAAATTTTCAGATTACATGGAGTACCTGAATTGATTATATTTGATAGAGACCCTAGAATGACATCTCGTTTCTAGAAAATGCTAAATGCAACCTTAGGAACAAAACTAAATTTTAGTTCCACATATCATCCAGAAATATATGGTCAAATTGAGAGAGTAAATCATTTTTTGGAAGATATGTTACGAATGTACTGGATGGATCAGAAGTACAAATGGGAAGAATATATTCCTTTAGTTGAATTTTCTTACAATAATACATATCATTCCTCTTTAAAAATGACACCTTTTGAAGCATTATATGGAAGGAAATGAAAAAATCTAGTTAGTTGGGATAACATTGAAGATAGAGAGGAATTTGGACTTGAAATTCTTATTGAAATGGAACAACAAGTGAAAATGATTCGTGAATGATTAAAAGAAGTTGCAGATAGGAAAAACATTTATACAGATCTGAAAAGGGTTGATAAAAATTTTGAACTTGGTGAAAAAGTCTTTTTACGTGTCAATCCTAAAAAGAGATCAATAACCTTTGACAAGGCAGGTAATTTATCATCTCATTTTGTTGGACCTTTCAAGATTGTTGAAGTGATTAGCACTATAGCTTATCGCTTAGCATTACCTCCTAGTTTGTCATGAATGCATGATGTTTTCCATATTTCTTTACTTAAGAAATACATTTCAGATTTATCACATGTATTAAATTGGGATTCCTTACAGGTCCAAGACCTAGGAATAATTGTGGTTGAACCCATAAAAGTGTTGGATACTCATCAGTTGCACTTGTGAAATCATGAAATTAGTCAATGTAAGGTCCAGTGGGACCATTTTAATGAAGAACGTGCAACATGGGAAAACCTTGAGGACATGAAAACTACTTTTCCTCATTTGTTTGAATATAATTAGTTCTAATTTTTAGAGACAATTAAAAAAATGTTTAAATTTATCTTTAGTTTCTACCAGTTTTGGGTAGGTATTATATTTTATTAGTGTTTGGACAGCTATTTGACGTTGTAATAAGTTATGAAAGACTTGAATTCTACAAA
Organism: Taxus chinensis; assembly: GCA_019776745.2. Classification (NCBI taxonomy): domain Eukaryota; kingdom Viridiplantae; phylum Streptophyta; class Pinopsida; order Cupressales; family Taxaceae; genus Taxus; species Taxus chinensis. The sequence continues at coordinate 446,471,588 of CM034152.1, read as the reverse complement.
TCTAGTTCCGATTTGAAAATTTTTGTTGATAGAAGAACTATAATTATGATTATTTTTGTTTAAATAATATGGACTAAGTTAATCATCAAGATGATGATGCTTTTTAGAGGGGAGGTATGTAATTCCTCTACCATGGTTGATATCCTTGATGAATTCTGTAATCGAAGTTGCAAATGTTCATATGTGATTCTTTTTTGAAGATGGTGTAATCTCATGAACAAATTAATCATGTTTTTTGTAGATGATATGTTATCTTCTTAATATGGATACAATCATGCCATGTCAATTCTGAATTTAAAATGAAGTATTTCATTCTTTCTTTATGTTGAATTTTCACTGCATGTGGATGGAGGAGATAAATTCAATTTAAACTCGTTCATAGCCTATTTTGCATTTAAACTTTTGCTTCAGTCTATTTGATTTTTGATGCAGGATAACCATACATTGGATCAATTTTAGTGATCCAAGGCATACTTTTGATTCTATGATGTTTAGGTCATTTGACCAAGCCAGGAAGAATGCTTGATTTCTGAATCCTAGCTTCCGTGGGATCACATGTGACATATTTTTGCATACACCCTTTATAGTGATCTAAGAACATCATTTTTATTCATCATAAGGTAATGTTGATGATTAGTTTGGGGACCTAATTTAATCTAAGTTCCTATGATTATTATATTATCCTAAGTTTAAGCTAAGGTGATTTTATTATTGTGGTTGATTATTTAGAAGTGGTAATCCTAAGTCTTGATACTATTTATTCTAAGAATAACTAATAAATTATACCTAAATACCTAAGCTTGGTTTATAGGCTAATATTATATGAACCTTACCTAAGGGAATTGGGCTAACCTAAAGGGGATGGCATGGATTGTAAGTGGATGGGTGCTAGTGGCACCAATTCCTAAGGCATTTAAAATATTTGAATGAGTCAATAAATATTATGTTATCACCAATATTGGTGAATGCATAGAAATTAAGGGAGTGCTAAGTTTTCAACTCTGATTATTTCATTTACATGGCGTTGGCGATGGAAAGTTTGGGAAGGAAACTGGTAGTCTTGTTGGCATTTAATGTTCTTGACTAGAGTGAAAACCGCCCAAGAAATAGGAGAAGGTTGGAGGAATAGATGGTTTTTGGTTTTTATTGTTTCATTTGGTTTTTGGGAGCTTTGGAGCTTTGCATGTTTTTTTTCATTCTTTCAAACCTCCAATTTGAATTTGTGCATGATTAATCTCTCCTTGCGTGGTGGAAATAATAATGAAATCAGAGCATTAAGCTATAAGAAGGAAATGATGAAATTTCTAGAGGCTAGGTTTTGGTGTTTTCATGGAAATCTTGCAGTACAGTTTTTTCATGAAGGATTGAGGCAAGAAAAAGGAGACATAAGCACTACCATGAATGATAGGCCCTATCTCATTAAATATTATACTTTTACTTAAGTGTTTTGAATAAAATAACTTTTCCCTTTTATGAAATTGTTCTTGGTATTATTTGTTTGTGTTATGTTTTATTCTTCCTACTTCAATGTCATTTCTTGATTATGGTTTCTTGTGGATACATTTTGATGTTGTGTATATAGTTTTTAATCCTAATTTTGGGTTTCCTTTCTTGGTAAAATAGTTTTGCTTGCCTTACCTTTATATTTATCAAACTTCATGAATGGTAAGGTAAAAATGTATTAGCTTTCTTGGTTAGATTATTCACCTTGGTTTAGTAACTTGTATGTGTGGAATGTATGCCAGTGTTTGGTGGAAATATTTATGGATTTTGGGTATTGACCAGTTTATCTTGTTGTTAAATGGTTGGAGACCAAAATTATTTGGTCAACTTTTGTTATGATTGTTTGTAGTTTCTGTTGTATTTGTTGGTTACTCAATGGTTTGTATTGAGATAGATCTATGGATATCTTTGTTGGTTTTTGGGTGATTGGTCTCAACCCATAATGGGAATTTGAAAAGTTTTTTTGTACACTATAAGTGCATTTAAAGAGGAATACTATTGGAGTTCTTCCTGTATTTTTATATACGATTGTAGTTTTCAACCCTTCACAGGTGGACCTATTTAGTTGTAGAGACTGGTAATAATCTCTCTTTCTCATTAGTTGTGATAACGTTGAATGATTACCCTTCGGGTAGGCCTAAGAAATGAATAACATTTGGTTTGGATTGTTCTAGGCCATGACAT
>CM034152.1:446456653-446469011 GCA_019776745.2 Taxus chinensis | reverse complement strand
CCCCATGAAAAATCTCACAGTCTACTATTATGATGCGTACTGTCCTTCGGGGAAAATATCCTTGACATGCCCCTCTAAATTCATAATTTATACACCATAAACCACTACAAGTCTCATGGGCTGATTTTGTAGATAACATTTCTAGCTGCTTAGCCATAGCAGTAATCTGAGCCTCCAAAAATGGGTTAATACCAATGTCAACATTTCCAAAATCCTCAGTACGCAGAGCATCTTCTAGCAATTTGTGTGGGTTTGTGAAATTCTTATGATATAAGGCCCTTCTAAAATGTGTGATCAACCCCCCAAAAAACCACTGAGCATGTTGAGAAGGGTGAATATCATATGATAATTTAGACAATAGAGTTTTAAAGTGTGCATCATACTCCCACACACTCTCTGTCATTTCCTATTGAATATCCTTCATCGCATTGATGATCTTATATTCAAACTTAGGGATGTGGAATTATGCCAAGAAGGCATTCTTTAAAGTAGTATAATCCACCACCATTTGATGAAGGTCATATTTCCTATACTAGCTATGCGTCCAACCCTACAATGTTATTGCATATTGACTATCCTTTCACTCCGAGGTTTTGATCCCCTTTGTGCGCCATAGTAGCTCACAATTGTGAACATGTTCTGTAGCATCTTCAATACCTCTGTAATCTAGAAAATGTAAAGACATCTCAAAGAAGACTTGAGGGGGTGGCTGGGGACCTTGTCCTCCTCAACCAGAGCCTTGGTTCCCTCCGGTGTTTCCTCTACCACCGGATCCACCAAGTACATGAGGTCCTATGCCTCTCGAGCCACCAGATCCACCAAAACCACTAGGTCCATCAGGTCATGTTCCTACTGACCCACCAGATCCACTAGAACCACCAGATTCTGTACTAGTCGTGTCAAGTGTCCCCAAGCTTCCACTGAGTTGTACACCAACAGTCTGTGATAATGCCCCACTACCACTATTATACCTCGCGCCACTCCTAGAAGTGATACTGAAGGCTTGTACACTTTCTCCTTGTCCGAAGACTCCTCCAAATATTGGAATATGCGTAGCCATAAAAGTGGGAGCTGAAAAAATTATATCTCCTAGGCGTAGATTTGTCACTTCCACTGATACCAATTGGGCCAATGATACTCCTTCCTTGATCTAGAAAAACAAGCACCAGGGTTTAGTCATTGGGTGGGTTTAGATACATGCCAACGAATCTTATCTCTCTGTATAATGAACTCTCATCAGAAGCTAAAGGGGTCTCTCTTACGTGCTTTCCAAGATGGGGTAGCATAGACTACTCAGGTTCCATTTCCTCCACGTGAACCTCAACTCCTTCTCGCAACATCTACCTCTATAGATCTATCACACTTTCAGCCTCATGTTGTCTAACAATATCCCTTTCATGCACTTCACTATACTTGAGCCGTCTCTCCTCCCTTTCTTTCTCCATCATAATATCTGCCATATTCCTCCACCCTAGCTTCCTCGTCTAGCGCTCAAAATGGTTTAGCCGGCCATTGGAAATGCCTCTAAACTCAATGTAATAATCAAGATCTTCATTACCAGAGGGATAAAACATAGAAATGATCCTCTGGGCTCCCACAGAAATTCAAACTCAGCAACTTCCAGGTGAGAATATGTGGAAATAGCGTACTCTAGAGTATAGCTAGCCAACAAACCCTTTCACCAATTATCCACAACATGAGTCCATGTCAGATCTTCATCTTGCAGCCTCTAGTATTCTTCTTGGTTCCACATACATGATCTATAATACCAGCTTGATCTAGATGCATATGTTGAGAACCATTCATATAGTTCTACTGGGAAACAATACAAAAATGTTTCATATAAATCATGGTAGAGGTTCTCTTCTACCCACCTACACACATTAAATTCATGTCCAATGTTAAATATCTAAGTAAATTCATCTTTTGTGCTCTTGAACCATGATTCAACACTTTCCAGGGTTAAACATTTATTCATTACTCATTACCCAGATCATGATGTATGTCATTTCCCACTACAAATTTGAAAAGAGGTTCCAGGTAATGGAACCAAGATGTAGTCATTTTTACCCCCATCACAAAGGAAATAAATACCATACACATCGACATATCACCCAACAGGAACTGGGCACTCACCCAAGGCACGTGCAGGTACCGAGTCTCTCTTTTATGTGATTTTAATGGGAAACATTATCTATTATCTGAGTGCGAGATATTTTGAAGGGAAATAAGACATACAAACATCATAGAGCTTAGAACGGATTCTAGATCCTTGCAGTTATTCCAGACATAAAGTACTTTAACAGATAAAAGAAATTACACCAATACAGAGAAGAAATCATACAAGCACTCATACTAGTTCATAAACATAAATGAGAAATAACTATGAAGAAGGATGTATGTGTTAGAACCATTAATGCTCATATTCATATCAACTGGCAACCTTATTACATTCATTACGCCATTATAGAATGTCACAGAAAGGCAAACCATAGTCATGCATTATAACTAGACTCATATAACTAGGCCTACAAAAGAGAATTTATGATCCATAACTCCTGATACATTCTTTCCTACCCTTATTTTCCCAAACTAGTAGAGTCCTCGCAGTATTTCTGCAGACCTCCCCCTTTCTCTATATGTTTAGGTCACTCTTTTACTTCTGCAGGAACTTGTATATATAGCTTATTTGATCTGCCAACTCATTCTCCTACGGATTCAGATCCGTAACCAATTTTCTAAATGTAGTCCTCCAGGAGCACATGCTCCTGTAGGCCTAATCTCACCACTCTATGCCATGATGTCCTTCTAGAAGCCTCTACCGTAAGAAATATTCCTTCCCGGGCCAACCTAACACCATGATGGCACCTTATCCATTCCGCATGCGTAGTCAGGTCACGTTTTCCTCGTATCCTACCCAAAATACCTAGTATGGATAAGTCTTAGAACCTTGGATTTGTCCACGCACGCACCATAGGTTTCCTCAAACCCTTTCCCGCGTGCCTTCTCCTTATGCACCTTTCTTCAACTAGGCCTTGCACACCTATGCGCCCTTTTTTACTTGGCCAATATTTTAGGGGCCCAACATTAATCCTTCAGTGTAGTGGTTAATGAATGCCACCGATATCTTCATCTCCTTATACTCAGACATTTTGAAACTTTTTTGTAGTTCCATTGTTTAAAATCTTGGCTACTGTGCAATGCATACTACACACACACAAATATATATATATATATATATATATATATATATATTGCTAAGCACCCAAAATATTTTCTATTTCTAATACATAGATGAATGGATGGATGGAAATATGAGTCACTTATTTTAATTGGAAGATTTTGTAATACGGTCAAATTATATCAAATAATGCTGCAAGATGTGAAGTATGTGATGTTTAAGAAATTTACAATATCACCAACACCTTTTCATGTCATTGTGGAAATAATTTTTTTCATGTCATATATGTTTTCAAATTTTTGAAGGATAGATGAATTGATAAGCATTAATAAATGCCATGCCACTTGGCCATTTCCAATTTTTTTGTTTAAGAAATAAAGAAAATCCTACACTTCAATAAGGGAAAAAATTAGTCAAATCATCCTTTCTCACCAATCAAAATAACAAAAAACAATTTATCAAAAAATATATTCATATAATTATGTCAATTAAAAATTAATACATTAGAAATCTTGACATGAGTAGAAAAAATCTTGCATATTATTGGCTCACACTAACATTGCTAATTGGATGAACTGAAAGGTATGTTATTCTTACTTAGGAGGAACTAATAATAGTAATATTGTTCTTGTCTTTAACACAATATAATTCATATAAAATTTTGAAATCTTAAATTTTTTAATACAAATAGAAAAAATTGAATTTTAAAAAATTTAACTTACAAATCTAATTTTTATTGCAAACGGGGATAAAGCAAAGTGTAGACACCGAAATTGTGTCATAATCACCTTGGTCCCCTACCACAACCCTATAATAACTTCCTCTTCCTTAACACCTTATCACCTACCTCCTGCACCCCACACATTTTAATTTAATTACTTTAATTAAATTAATTCCATTTACCTCCATATATATTAATTTAATTATTTTAATTAAGTTAATGACCTTTCATCCACACACACATTAATTTAAGTATCCACACACCTATTTAATAAAATTTCCTTTTATTAAATACACTTCACCTAACCACCCCCATCATTTGACCCATTAATCTAAAACCTAAACCAATGTCCTAAATAAAACCTAATATTACATCCATCCCCTCACCTCACATTAAAATCCTCCTAAGATCGGTTTTTGTCCCGAGGAAAGGAAGAGACCCTTATCAAATGGTGGAACAACTTCCCAAGAAAATTTTGAACAAACCCGAGATATCTCGCCCAAACTGACTTCAGTTTACCCTAAACCGACACCAGTTATACCGGGATGGATCAAACAGCCTATATAGACCCATATAAACCTTTGTAATCAAGGTTGAACCTGGGGCATTGGATTTCCTTATTGTGAGTTCAATATTTTCAGATGCAACAAAAAAGCAAGGATTAATCTGTGATTAGCCAAGATAGCCAGGTTCACTGGGACAATAGTGAAACCTCTTCTCAACACCTTCCAACACCGTCACTCTTCCACTGGGCTTCAGATCAGTAGCTCACCAGAAATTAAGTGTTTCCCTCCCATCTATTTCAGATTTTTTATTAACATCGGTATTACGCTTGACAAAGGATCTTATCCCTTTTACCATTTCTTCATTACTCCTATCTAGTTTCAGCCACCTTCCTTACCCAACCATTGTAATAACTTACCCAACCACCTACTTGACTACCTCACCAACCCCAAATCTTTGCAACATACCTATACCTCCTCTGTGATCACCCAACACCTTTTACTAACTCCACTCTTGCCTAAAAACCTTTAAAACCCATACTATGTGAGTCCACCAACCCCCAGACCTAACCACCATCAGTTCTCCATAACCATCACCAGTTACACTCCAACCATCATCGGTTTTATAAAACCGTGATCGGTCCCTGTGTTGCCTGATCTTTTCCACAACCTGTTCCTCCCCTATACCTACCTGAACACCTATTTGACGTTCAGATTTGAATCTAACCTAGCCTATTAGCTCAGATAAACCAACCTACTTGACCTTTGGATCTCCTTCTAGCCTATCCTGTAAGATTAGATCTAGCCTATTGTGTTTTGTAAGAGATGCCTAAATCATATTACACTACAGTAGGACAATATTTACTTTATTTCAGCATTGAATTATTTTAAATAGTGGAATGATAGCCATCTAGGAAGTATCATACTTTCAAGATCTAGTGCATGCTAGACAGTCCACTGCATATATAATTTAACTTTGTTTGGTGGTCTTGTTTTGATTCTTATATAGGTAGTTCCTCATAGCCAAAAGGAAGGTCTCATAATCACTTTGGTTCAGAATTTAGATACGTGCACATACGACCTTCAACCATCTCAAACCAGGTATTCCTCTTACCACCTTTACCTTATTTGTTTCATCAAATATTTCTCAGAAAACTAAGAAATCAGGTGAAACATTTTGGCATGCCCGGTGGGACCCATTCAGGGTTCCTTGCATCTTTCTTCATGCCTAGGTAAAAAATTGTGTGTTTGTTTCCCTTCAAATAGCATTCACATTAACACTTTCTCTGTGGTAACATTCTCTTCTTCTATTTTCTCCGAAAGACACCTTTCTTTTGGTGTATTTAAAATGAACCTTCTTATTCTCATTTTCTACATTTTAGTGAAAGAGCATCCCTCTTCCTATTCATCTATTGTTGTCATTGAATATCATGCTTTCGATTTGGGTTTAAAACAAGTGCATTGCATTCTGATTTAGCTCATTAGCTCACATTAATTGAGGGCAACCTATACGTTGGAAGTCATGACCAGTCGATGGTTGACAAACGAATCATAGAAAATAACTTCTATCCTTTTCTCTTTCTCTGAGTCTTACCAAACCACACAAAAATTGAAAATACATACATTCTTAAACAACATCCCACCTAGAAGAAGTTGTAGGTGATCACATGATCATGGTACAGTGGGCACCCAACTCGCTGCTCTGTCAAGTCATAATTCAGAGTGAAGCCCGCCCCCACCATAACATTCCTGAAACCTCACCCTTTAGAAGTATTTCTTCGTAGGAAGCCTTCCTCACCAAGAAATTATATTGTTATGTTCATAACAGTCAGTCGATACAAATAGCATAAGATGATTAAACGTAATAGAATAGGCACTCTAGGAACGTTCTTTCTTAGTGTTCTGCTTGATTTGCATTTTGAGGTGAGAGCTTTCGATCATCATTTTTTCCTTGCACACTCCCAATCATAGTAGGTCTATTCTAACTTTTTCTGAGTGTGTCTGGACCACATCTACATCATTCTCAGACTTCAGGGTTTGATTTAACACCAAATTTTTAAATCACAACCATTTTTCTTATTCTCTGTTTCAATTTCACAGTAACTGGCTACAGTTATCTTTAACCAGAATCGGTATGAAGTCTTCTTGGATACCTATCCAAAAGACACCTATTTCAATTTTTGAGTTGTAAAAGGTTCCTATCACCTTTCATATTGTTATTACTTCAATCATAGTCACCTTACATCTCATCCTGTGTGAAAATTGTCAGTCTAAGACCATCATTTAACAGACTGTTAGTTTTTCACAGTAACTGGCATCAGTTAAACCTAACCAGCATCGGTCACCTTGTGCTATTTTATAGCCCACCAGCTGACCTATTTCATTCACTGTTGACTTTTTTCCTAGTTATGTTGTGTTCTGTGCCATTCAAACATAACACAGTCTTTCCAAAATCACTTCCTATCCACATGGTGCTAACCCATAGTCAGGAAAATGCCCTTGTATTTCACACTAGTTGACTACTAATCCCACCTAACCCTCCATCACCTAGTGCTTCGTCACCTTCCATCTCATCATTTATGGATCCCAATCAACCCATTACCATACATACAGGTGACATGGAGTTCACATGACTCTTAGATCACAATCCCGTTGCTTTGAGTCATTACCTCACCCATGCCTCCACTCGATATCCCTCAGGTCAATTGATCTATGGCATACATGTATCCTTATCTCCATCCCTAATGATCGCTTCCACCTTGGCTCCACCTCCTACCATGGTGACCTCACCTGTTTTATCCCCAGTCATGTCGCAGCTAGGTCCCACACTAGTTTTGACCACCGCATCCGCCATCTCTATTACACCTACAGTCTCCACCACACCTTCATCCACCATCCAAAACATAGCATCATCTACACCTATTGTCCCATATATACCAGTCGCAATGTTACCACCCTTTGTGTCAGTAACCTCTACCCCATTTCAAAATGTTGTCCTTTCTATTCCCCAATCTTTACCTCCCATCTCTACCAGGGTCACTACGAGTGTCCCACCCTCACATACCTACTACCAACCACCTCCTATTTCATCGGTCATTCAGTTCAGCTATATACCCTTGATGTTTGTCTCTCAATTCCAACCTCCTTATTCGACACCACCATACTCTGGAATGTCACATTATTCATATGTCCCACAATAGCTTCCTTTCACTCCCAGGGTACCCAATCTTCAAAACCTAACAATGAATTTATCAATTTAATGATGGATAAGATGCGGACATTAGAAGCATCTGTTTCCAGCTCTTGCAATTCTCTCACCTATGACGAGATTTGTAATGAGCCTATTCATCCATCCATTCCCATTCGCCCATATCCCATACATTGGGAGAGGCCTAAGTTCAACCACTTTAATAGTAAGGAAGACCCACAGCAACATTTGAAAACTTTCAAACATGGGTGTTACTTAATTGCCCATGATGATGCTCTGCTTTTACAAACCTTTCCCATGTCCCTAACTGGTCCAGCATTGGACTGGTATAGTGGATTACCTAGACATTCCATCTTCTCATTCAACCAAAGAGCCCAAGCCTTCTTGGATCATTTTTTTGATTAATGTCATCAAGAAGGTTACCATGACCGAACTTTATTCCACGCGTTAATATGACGATGAATCTATCACAGATTTTATCGCTCATTGGTGTAGCCTAATCAACTAACTCACTTTCCAATTACTGCAAACTGAACTCATAGAGCTCTTCACACGAGCCTGTGCTAGACATATCTCACCTACCTTACAGGTGCAAAAATTATGCACATTCGATGAGGCTTTCACCATGGCACATAATCTTGAAATTCGTGCCATCAAAGAGAAGAAGATACAATTACAAAACAATAACTCATTTAAATCACACGAGACTTCCTCTTCCTCAAAACCTTAGATGATTTATTCCAAAGCCAAGGGAACGACCAATGTAGTGGTACTTAAGGTTGGCCCTGCTCATCCATCCAATCATGCTAAACCTTCATCCAATCTGTCACCAGTCCAAGCCTTCCAATTCAAATGTGAACAAAAGAAAAACACCTCAATTGGAGAACCATTTTCATCTATTTTGGAAAAACTTATTAAATCTAATGCCATCACCCTTCCTCCTATCAAACCACTTACTAGTTTTGACCCCTCTCGCCCATACTAGGTTGGTACAAGGAAAATGACTACTGTAACTATCACCATGTAAACAGTCACAGTGACAACAATTGTATCACCTTTAAAAACATTGTTCATGGAATGCTCAAGAGTGGTGAGTTAGTCCTAGATAAACCTAATTCACCTACCAATCAAGACCTTCATATTTTCAAGAAACCATTCCCTAAACATTCTGCATCTAATGATCAAACCGGTAATGCCTCACACAATGAAAATAATACACGTGAGGTACATGTTATCTTTACCGACTTACCACTTGATTCCCAAATATCTCTTATCCCATCCATCAAAGAAATCCTAGCCCAAACTCCTCTACCCACACAGGAAGCTGCTTTACCCATTCCTCTACCCATAGAGGAAATCCCTTCACCTCCCCATACACCTACGAAGGAGTCTCTCATTAGCACCGATATCATTTCCTCTTCAGCTTCCCTACCTAGTGAGCCACTATCAATTATACCTCCTCCACCCACAGAGGAGTGCTCATCATCTTCTCCACCTATTCGGGATCCAATATATGTGCCATTACCACTCGGTGACCATTCTTCATCAGCTACCCAAGATCATACGGACCTACTTTAAGCTCTCTTACATATAGAGGCCGCATCCAGTGAATTCCTTGTTTCTTAGACACATTTCATAGGAATACCCACTCGCTCCACATCTACCTCATCTACCATAGTGTCGTTCTCACATTTGGTTGATCACCTGGATTATGTCGATAGGTCTTTACTTTGGGGGAGTCTCTTACTCCTGGTCTCGACCCAAATGTAATCATCTTCCACTGACACTTCTACCATTTATCTAAAGGAGTTTCAATAACCCAAACTGCACATGAACATAAATCTCGCTACCTCTTCTACTGCATCATCCTCATCTATACTCGTCTCTCCACCTACTAGATGACATGTTCCAACACCATCACTTATATCTAAACCCACTAGTATTCTAGGGGTCACACCTACATCAAACCTTGCACATCCTCCTATCAGGATACACTTGACCACATCTTCCCATATACCTATTGAACCAATCCCTTAACCTAAACAAAAAACCCAACCTTCTGATCCGAATACACCAACCTCACCAACTACACCTTTATCACCATTACCTTTACCATCCATCTTAGGACCTCACCCCTCTACCTTAGCAAAATCTGCTCTCTCCAGGGGTAAACCTAAAATTCTCTTACCACAGCCTGTAGCTCTACCTAGGAAAACCTTACATCCTTCATCACCATCTATAACTTCTTTGCCTCCTATACCACCATTACCTTATATACCTCCTTCACTACCCATGAAATTTTCTTCTACCTCACCTATACCTCCCTCTTGACCTCGACCAACACCTACCACTGCGCCTCAGTTGTCCCCTTGGGTCACTCGTCCTCTCCCACCATCTACCTTGCCATCTGTATCACATGCTCCCCCTACACCTCTACCTAAGAAAAAATTCCAAACAGAAAAAACCATTAATTTCCAAGGAGGTGGTTAAACCTACCCCTCTTCCTATTGCTGCACCTACACTATAGAAATTACAACCAAAATCCAAGACTGCATCACCTCAACTACCCAATCTTCCAACCAAACCTACTTTCACTTTGCATTGTGATCTATTGGTAGGATCATATGCCACCATCTTGGCTAACCTCCTGGAAATCTCTACTATCACTCTCCCTCCTCTTAGACCTTACGACCCTCTTAAACCTAAACCAGAAGGTTTTGACGATACTAAAATTTTTGCTTACCATCGTGTGCTAGGACATGATGTTGAGAATTGTAAGGGTCTAAAGGCTACCCTCATTCAATTATGTCCTTCTGACCCCAATTTTGATGAGGATGACCTCCTGGATGATGAACCACCTTCCTCACACCTTCCTCCTGCACCTATACCACAACCTCCACCCTCATAACTCATAAAGCCACCCCCAAAATTTGAGATTAACATGGTTCGCATCAGAGAACTTGCCATGCCTCCACCTAAATGTCATTGCACCCAACTAAAATCACAAGGCTTTTCTCCTCCAGTAAGTTTTTTCCCTTCATGTCATTATACCACTTACCCTACCCCTTTTCCATTTGCCAACTTCCCTCAAATCAACATGATACACGTCACTACGCGTGCTCAGAAGGATAAGGGAAAAGAAAAGGCATCTGACCCACCAACTAGTCCTATACCCAACATACCATCTATACCCCTACCTAAAATAACTATTTGTGGCCCCACGTACCCTATTTCCAATGGCGTCACACATCGCACCATGCTCAAACAACTACACCAATCTCCCCTCAAAATGTCCTTGTTCATCCAAACCTCAGAGTCACATCGTCAAGCCCTCATGGACGTCCTTCAATCTATTGAGGTTTTGCCTAATGGCCACACACCTGTAGCATCTATTATCACACCTCATGATGTTTCTTCTCTAACCAAATTTCCATCTACCTCATCACCTCCACCTATTCACCAAGTTATTATCCTTAGTTTCTCGGATGACAAAATTTTCCCCCAACAAACCGATGACCCAAATCCTATACTTTTCATCTCCATCCATGTCGATAATATACGCGTCTGACATGTTATGATTGATGGGCATGCCAACATTAACATCATCTCCTCTCATGCATTCGAAAAAATGTGCATACCTACCAACTACATGCATAAACATCCAGTCATGTTGCGTTCATTCAATGATGCTATTAGCTCTACACTTGGCACTATCATCCTCCATGTTCGTGTGGGTCCCCGTACTATTCCTGAGTTCTTCTACATGTTGGAAGGGGAGTTTTAATATAATTTTTTTCTCAGTAGACCTTGGATTTGTTCCATGGGTTGTGTTCCTTCTACTTTGCACTGATGTGTAAAGTTTGAACATGAAAGATGTTCCTATACCATTCCAGCTGACCCATCACCTTTCAAAACTTGCAACATGATTTACCAGTCCAATGATGTCCTTGTACCTATTAAGGCATCTACCTCTCTTCCTACATCTTCTTCACACATGACACCATCTACCAGCGTCGTTCCCACCTCACCTTTGCAAAAATCTTCTATTCCCACCACTCCTATCACTTCTACAACACACATCAGCTTTCCACCTAACCGATACCTCCGCTGATCTAACTTCTAACACTTCCTCCATTCCAGCCACCAATATATCAACCACTGATCCCTTGGAAGGTGTTTTTCAATGCCTCACTATGGGGGAGTATCTCCTATATAATGTCAATACATTCCTTACTCCACAAGAGTATGGAAACCTTCACCAACATCCTCACTATGATCACCACATAGGCAAGCATATCCTTTATGGTCCTCCCCACCTTCGTACCCATCTTACCTATGGGCAATTTGACATTTTCACTAACACACCTGAACCACCATCACAAACCTGACCCTTTTCAGCTGACCTTCAGTTGCTTACAAACTGCTGTTTTTCTCACACTTTCCTACACCGTTGTTCCTGGAAGGGTTTCAGATTTGGCCTTTATGAGCAAGTTTGTCACATCATTATTTCATGTACCACACAAAAACACAATGATCGTAGTGGAATCAGTTTTACCAAACTACCTACCAAAAATCCCCGTATTGAACTCATTGAAGACATTGACCCCTCCCCACCTTCTTCACCTACCCCACCTTCACCAACAGAGTCGATGGATCCTAAATCTATCCCTCCTACCTTTTTTCCATAAATACCATTTCCTTGGGGCCTCTAACCTATCACCACGATGGCGAGGCTCCTTCCTCTC